>SKCR01034657.1:0-138085 GCA_019454045.1 Zanthoxylum bungeanum
ATGACAAATAATTAACTGTCAAAATAGCCTATTTTTCTAGCAACAAGACATTTTCACTTCCGAAAAAATTATCCCCATCAACATCAATTTTGTTTACTTATTAAACCTAGTTCATGCGGAGTATTATTGCATGTAATCAGCAATCATGTAAAGAGCTGCATCACCAAGCAAGCAATTCCACCACAAGTTCACAATAAAATACAGCCATCTTGGTTTATTTACTAACACTGGATCCAAGCCCTAGAAAATTATAAAATTCACATCCAACATGAAATGATTTCACACCGAACATAGATAGCAACTAAATGCAATGTCAAAACACTTAATAGGCTTGCGGAAAGTGCGACAAGGTACCAAGAAGGACAAATACCTGTGTCCTTTAAGAAGGTTTCCATGAAGACAGGGGTGGAGTATCAGAGTCTTCGTAAGTAGATGCCATACCCCCATATCGATCACCCCTTACAGCATCTGCCGAAGCAATGGATTCAAGCTCAGCCATTTCTTCTGGAGTTACTTTCACAGACAGGGCTTTAATATTTTGATTAAGGTTTTCAATCTTCCTGGTTCCAGGTATGGGGCATACATCATCTCCTTGGTGATGAACCCAGGCTAATGCAAGCTGAGATGGGGTGCATCCTTTCCTTGTTGCTATTTCGCTAACACGCTCAAATAACTTTCTGTTATGCTCCAAATTTTCAGCTTGGAACCTTGGCATATGCTGGAACAATTACCAAAAAAAACCAAAAACAAAAAACAAAGAACACTCAAGCACTGGAAGTGAAATTGAATCATTAGCAAAGAACATCATTTTGGATAAGACACTTTCACGGGTTCCTAAGCATATGAAGCCCTACTATGAAACGCTGGAGAATACATAATTGTCAACTATGAAAGATGATGTAGATGTTCCAACATAATATATAAACATTAAAGAGAGAAGAGGAAAATGCTTAGCAAGAGGCTGAAAGGTAAAAAAAGAGGAAACAAGATAGCAAGATGCAGAAGCATGATAACAGATATCTGCCATCAGAAAGCACTCCTCGATATTTGCAGTTTAATGGCATTCACTCTGATTGATTCAATCTGAAATTATTGAGCTATAATTTTTCAGGCTAAGGAATAACTTCTTTATAATTCCTATGTTCCTTGATATAGAAGAGGACGTTAGATTTGGACAAAAGACCTGAGGAAGGTTCAAAACAGTTATTGTATATAGGTTACGGAGAGTGAAATATTCAATGATGAAGGCCACAAGTAATGCAAATATCAGACATTTAGCTAATGGCGAAGAAGTGTTGTTAGCCATAACGTCAATTGAACATAAATTTGGATTTCAGAGTGTATTAAATTATTATTAATTGAATTTTCTTATAACTTTAGTATTTCCATTCATCCATGAACAAAATTCACTATTCATATGAAGACCTCTATGAACTAGTTCAATAGAAGAGAAAGAATTTTTTAATTAAGTCGAGCTCTAGAAAAAAATTTAAAGCTCTACAAGGTAAAATAGTACGCAAGCCAATCTAGGTTTTCTTGAGAGAAGGTGTTCGACATGCTGCAAACATGAAATAAAGATGGTAGAAACAATTTAAAGCAAAATCAAAAGTTAATGCATTACAAATGCTAGTAATTGCTTGTTAGGCTTACAAACCTGTCTAAAATCGTCCTTTGAAAGGCTATCAACCAACTTAGGCCCTGACGAAAAAAATCCTCGTCCTAGAGGACTGTATGCAACAATTCCAATGCCAAGTTCCCTGAGCAATCACCAGAATTGCTTTAGCATATATTATATTATTCCATTCATAATTTCTTTTCCTTTCAATTCAATTGGTCTCATTAATGCCTTACCTGCAAGTAGGAACTATCTCTGCCTCCACATCTCGTGACCACAAGGACCATTCCAACTGCACAGCAGTTATTGGATGGACAGCATGAGCTCGTCTAATTGTTGAAGCAGAAGCCTCAGATAGACCTATATATTTTATCTTACCCTCTTCAACTAGTTTCTTGAGTTCCCCAACCTTCCAAAGAACACAAAATAGAATTAGTGAATGTTCAATAGAAAGCTTGATTAGGATAAATGAGGCACTGTTGCAAGGCAATCATACTTTATCACCATATCAAAAAATATTTCAGCAAAAACAAAAAGGGACTTATGCTCATTAAGTGATGAGCATTGCGCTATTTGTTCAGGTGTCATTCAAAATGCATTTTCATATTGACAGTCATCAAATATGATAATATCTCATCTTCCTTGATGATTCTACAATCAATAAGTAACAGACTATGCCTTTATAGTGTTGCAATTATACAAATTATGTAAATCTTTTTTCGTCTCTCTCTTTTTCATCTTCTACCTAATTTTCACCATTCTGTAATTCAGAAGTTGTAACTAACAGAGTTCAATCCCAATTGTCAATTGGTACAAAGAAACAACAAAAGAATCGTGCATAAGAGAAAAAATATCACATAATCTAACATGACTGAGACAATAATAAAAAAGGGGCAAACCGTGACTTCAATGGGAACTTGAATGTCAATGCGATGTTGGTAATAAAGATCAATACAATCAACATCCAGACGCTTCAAGCTAGCTTCGCAGGAAGCTCTCACATAAGCCGGATCACCACGAATTTCCCTTTTACCATCCGCAAAGCTGATACCAAATTTGGTAGCCAATTCAACTCTCTCCCTCGTTCCACCTTTCAAGGCCTACTCTCCAAGCCAAATAAAACCACAAATATAATCAACAAAAGGACATTTTCTACATGTTTTAAACCAAAATGTGGACTAAATTGTTCAAATAAACACCCAAACTTTTACTTGGAAGCTAATGTTACCAACTACCCACTTACTTATACTCAATTCTAAACATACCCATTTAAAGAAAGAGGCAGAGAGAAGCTTAAATTACCTTGCCCAGAAGGATTTCGTTAGTGTGGGGTCCATAAAAATCAGAAGTGTCAAGTAAAGTAATACCACTGTTAATGGCATGGTGAATCAAAGCTATCATATCAGAATCCGGCTTCGGGGGGCCATAGAAGGCGGACATGCCCATGCATCCTAACCCTTGTGCTGAAACCTCTAGGCCATGAGAGCCAAGCTTGATTCTCTTCACTGTGGCCGCCATTTCCTTGTTGCAGATGATATTTTAGTAAAGAAATGTACTGATAGATGTAATAAATAATATATATATATAGAGAGTCAAGAAACGAAAACAATGAATCAGCTGGGCTGGTGTTGGAAGTTAGGTGGTTGAAGTGGCGAGTGGGCCACACAAAACTTGCGACCATAACGTAATGGCTTACGTTAGCATCGTCATCATAAATATTTGATGTTAATCATTCTTAATTAACCTAATGGTTGATGCCAGTTGTCACAGAAACGGCGAGGATTTTTCAACAATCCGCTAACTGAATCAAGAATGATCGGTTATCTGATTAACTGTATGAATTTGATTTCTGAACCGTTTTGGAAATACTTAATTGATCATTTTAACCGGTTAGCTGATTATAATTTTAGAAATTCAAATTTGAAGAGAAAGATATCTGGTGGGAAAAAGACATTCTTTGGTGGTGTGTTTTATATGTAAAAAAATTTTGTTTGATTTGAATTTACTCAAAATGAAAAGATACGGTCTGAAAATTAATTTAATGGGCTTAAATTTTGATTTTAATAAAAAAAAAATTATAAAAATTCTTCATATTAAAAAAAATCTTTGTTGATGGTGTTTTTTGTAACAAAGTATTTGAACAGTACGACAATGGCAGAGATAGAGTTTTTCCCTTTTTAGAAGGACGAACATTCTAAGAGTATTGACCACTTCTCGGCCAATCATAGTGTTCGGGCCCGGTTTACCAAATTTGACCGACCAGAGGACACAGCATGATTCAGTTCTCAGAGACCGACAACATCAGAGCTGAGACCGACCACAGTAGACCGACAGCTCGGTTTGGTTTTATCTTACTTCCAGGAAACGGTTGATGAGTTCGGATATTTCGGGTCAGGACGGTATCAGTTTGGGAAGCTCTGCAGATCACTTGGGCGACCTATTGAAGAGAGTTGTTGGATTTTTTCCTCCAAAATGTGTCATTATTCAAAGGTTCTTTACAGACTGGCACCATTATTGTTGCGTGTAGAAGTAGAGAAAACAGAGTGATGTGACAGGTCGTCAGACAACAGACTTGTTTTCGGCGACGACAGTCTTGGGGCTGAGAGCCAGTCAATCAGTCGGAGACCACGCGGGAAACGTCATAAAGCTGGAGGAACAGTGTTGTAATGCTCTTAGTATATAAAGAGAGGTTGAATTCATTTGTAGGGGGATAGCAAAACTTGTAACCAAAAGAAAATGAGCACTACTTGTAAAACATCGTAAGCCAAACAGCTCGGTTTTCATTAGGCCATCCGTGAAAATAGGTCGGCCAAGCTGGTTTTGGTAATAAAAGTAACATCTCATTTTGTGCCCATAAACGTAGGTTGGACTTGCTCCGCCGAACCTCGTTAAAACTGTCTTGTCGATCTTTGTGTTTTTCCTTGCCTTCTACTATATTTGCCTTTGGTCTTATCTCGAAACTACCCCTGGGACGAAAATCATCTGTCAACAGTTGGGGCTGTCTGTGGGGAAAGAACAAAAAGCAACTTATGTAGTAAGACGATAGTAGAAGGTGGAAACTGTTGGAGTTTCTATAGGTCCCAAGATCAAAACTCAAGCATGAAACACAAGTGAATACAACGACGAAAGTTGCGGAATACTTACATCGAGCGGTTGAGCGATGCGGAGAGGCAACAAAAACGAAATCTGCTCACTGGTGGACTGCACTGCAGTGGGCTGCTGTGACAGTGATTTGCGCCCCTTATCTTCAAGATTTGAAGCTCCAAGCTTCATCATTTTGGTTCCCGGCTCATGGGTATACTTCCCTATCACCTTCGCATTGATCTCGGAGTGTGCTAGCACTCTTGTTTTTGCATCAAAAACGCACTTGCTTCCCTTCACTGCTCACGGTTTTTGCCCAGCCAAAACAGAACAGGAAATGCGTGAGAGAGAGGAAGAAGAAGAAGAGAGAGAGGAGGGAAAAGTGTTATGCGTATTTGGTGATTACCAAAAGTGTATCTAATACACTTGAAATGAAATTCAAATTCATTTCCAACACATTTGGCTTTAATTGCCAACCACACACATCACTCATCACATCTAGTCAACTCAATCAAGTTGTCAAGTCACATCACTCAAAGTGACAAGTGATTTGACGCTTGATGCGACTAATGATTTGACGTTTGATTTGACTTGCGTGCCGTACTCGAATTCGAAATGCGAATGCGCTCGCAAATAATCTCGGGCTCGGATTCGCTAATTCTAAATTAACGAATTTTCCGTCGCGTCGTAATTAAATGATTATGACTAGCGAAATCACTATCCACGTCGCTAACGAATTAATTCTAAATTAATTCGCTCGCCCGAATTAAAATCTAATTTTAATTCCGCTTCGAAATCCAATTTCGTTTAATATATCAAATATATTAATTAATCGATTAATTCCAAATTAATCATTCTCTCTCTTTAAATTGATATTTTATCCCAGATAAAATATCTCTGTAATTAATCACAGATTAATTTTCTCTCTCATCTAATTAATCCCAGATTAATTAAAAGTGCGAGTCATACGTCATCGGTGAATCTTTGGGAAGCGACCCATGAGATCCCCGGATATGTTGGTAGTCAAACCGGTCGTCGGACTATCCAAACACGTAAGTACCAAGTACTACGTTTTTACCGATTTACAAGACAAGGTTGGCCTCTAGCAAAGCGTCATGCCTACCCAATTCTCCGGAAATATCCTTACAGGATTAAGGATCTATATCAATCGTAGTATACCGTAGTATCGTGCATATCGGCCCAGTATCGGATAGTCACGTGCTAGGGCTGGGGCTGGATAAGTGTCTGCCCCGTCCGAAGCACATGTCGGATGTCTGGTAACTAGTCTCTATAATCGGATATTCATGACCTTGTCACAATATCCCGATTGGTTGCGCAACACTCAAGAGCACTAATACCGTATCCTGCGTGACATCATCTCCACTATGACTGGAGTGATACTTCCGTCTTGACATCACACCCAATACTCTACGACTTTCTGATAAACCCAGAAGTGGTGTACGCAGAACCGGTTAAAGCCCTGTACCACCAAGACCAAAGTCTACCGATTGTCGCAAGTATTAGCGATGTAAGTCTCAGGTTAAGACCATACACACATACCCTGATGTCGGCCTCCCATAGACACATAGTCATAATACCAATGGGATTCCGATGGGTCTATCCAGAGCGAAGCTGTTTCCCGTACCATCGGTGAAACACAACCTCCTATCGCACTTGCATAAGTATCCAATACTTAAATATATGAGAACTATGCCGTTGTGCCCTCACAACGCGCACAAGTGCAATACTAGCCTATTCCGCATTATCGATGTCCTGTCTCGATAATACTCCGGCTAGAGATATTTAATGATTAATCCTTCGTGGACTGATACTGTCTCATATCATTCTCAATCCAGGAACTAATCATATGGACCTCTCTTCATTTATATATCTATGGTGATCTAATCACAAACGATGAGAGTGCAATTTCCTTGTCACATAGTTAATTTGTACAACAACACCATGATATGTACAAATAGTGACGCTATGGGTCATATTATCCAACAATCTCCCACTTTGCACATAGCCAGTCACTCGAGTGTCTAACACCCGAACTATGTACGGTTCGCTCAAATTGCTGAGAAAAGCTTTTCGTCAGCGGATTTTCATAATTATCATATGATGCGATTTATTCGATCATCACATCGCTACAATGTATGATCCGAACGAATCAGATGAATATCGAATTATCTGGATCGTTGATGAGACCATTAATTCTTTAGCTTGTGCTCAAGCCTAGCTTAGTTGCTAACAGAATTACATCTAATCTAATTAGATTTATATATCGACCCAGAAGGTTTCTATTGCTGCCTCAGCTGCTGCAATAACCCGCATTGTTGTTTATTTGGTAACAGAATCTTGCTTGGAAGATTTCCAGCTCACTGTACCGTTTTTCCAACTGTATAGTACCGTTTGCGACTTATAGTCGTTATCTTGAAAGCCAAGCTTTCACCGATTATATTATGGGAATGTCATTTCCAAGAAATGACATATTATCATTATTATTCAGGACATCTATTATCAGTGCTCTCCCACTAACCCTTTTATATACACAAGAATCATTTCGTTTTTGAATTAAATCATAACCATTATGATTACATCAAAACAATAATTCCTAGAACCTAATGCTTGCTTCAATCCAAACATGGATCGACTAACCTGCAAACCTTGTTTGCTAGTTTTGGTACGATAAAACCGACATGATGTTGAAGACATCCTCCAAAAGGTTTCCGTTAAGGAAAGTGGTTTTGCCGTTCTGCTGCCATATTTCATGAATGAAACATGGAGCATCAGCAAGCATTATTCAAATGGATTTACCGTGGCAACAGGTAAAAGGTTGAATCGAAATCAACACAACGTTGATAACGATACCTTTCCGTTAAAAGCCTAGCTTTATACGTTTGGTATGTTGCCATCCATGTATGTCTTCCTTGAAGACTTATAAAGTACCAATAGGCACAATGGCTTGCGGTACATCAACTAGTATCCAAACTTGTTGATATACATGTAATCAATTTCGGATACATGACACTTTGTCATGTTAGGGAGTCGATACCTTGTATCACTTCCTCATACGTAGTCAGTTGGTATACCTCAATAAGATGGACATCTTTATGAGGTGAGATCAGAAACCTATACCCTAGGTTGTTTTCTGACTCTCTCCGACATACGCGGTTCTTGTGTATTTGAAGATTAATAGTAATAGTTTCATCCTTGATGAACTATTTGTGTTCCATTAGGAATCGATGCCAGGAATAGTATTACTCCGATTTTCATCGAGTTTTACTATCCTCCCACTTACCACTGCATATCGGTATTCCTCTTAGGAAAACCGCATGGCGAGCAACAATCTAATTGTTCTCTAGTGAGATGTATAAGTACAATACTTATGGTATCCCTAGGATAACCTATAATTGGCACTTATCCAATTTGGGTTTTAGTTTGGTATCATCCAAACATATGCCTAGCACACCCAAATATATCAGGAATGTGAAACCCGGTTTCTTTCCCGTTCATATCTAATATGATATCTGTCAAACAGATATTAATGGAACCTTATTCTAAATAAGTTCTCGCACTATTAAAGCTTATCCGTTGAAGGAAATGGTAGCTCAGAGCGACTCATGATTAACCTTATCATGTCCAACAAAATTCGGTTACTCGGTTCGGACACACTGTCACATTGACGTGTTCCGGGAGGAGTCCTCTTTTGAAAGAATATTATACTCTTTCAAGTATACGAGAAAATTATTGCTTAAGTATTTTCCATTACGGTCTTACCGTCACGGTATAATACTATAGCCGATCTGTATGTCTATTTCGTGTCGAAACTGTAAAAGTTTCTGATTTGTGTTCTACAAAAGAAACACATAACCATAACGCGATGTCACATCCGTATAGGTCACGAAATATTCATATCCACATCTAGTCTAGCTAAACATGGGCCTACTTGCTTCACTATGAACTATGGCTGACAGATCGGTGGCATTTACACTTTTACCAAGTAAATGTGTTATAGGCACATTGCCCAATAAATTAGATTCGTAGACTTTATTTGAATAGTCAAATCAGTCCGAGTACCCACTCTTCAAAAGTGTGGATATACGAGTCTTGTTTAATGCGTCCCAGACAACATTGCCACAATATATTTCATCTGATCAAATCAGTTGAGCTATTTATTTGTCATTTTTATATGTTTGAGATTTTATTATATTCAAATAATAAATTTTGTTATTCACATCCAATGTGTTTATCTCAGTATCATCTTTATATAATAAAACACTTAGTGTTCTAAAATATAAAGGTTCATTCACAATGGATTAAACACTGATATAGAGATAATGTCTCTAGTCAAACTAGTTACATTATAACAATTTCCAAATTTAGGTACACACCCGAAGGTAGTTCCTAAACTTAGGTATCTACGGTTAAAACAGCGACTTTCGTCCCATTTCCAATCCGCAGATTAATCTCAATTGAAGTCAGTATCCTGTTCAAAACAGCAACTGAATATCAATACATATTATGTACCACACTAAGTATCTAAAATCTAATTTTAATACTAGTAGTGAACATATATGACAAACATATTTAAAGCCGGAGCCTTGCACCGTCTTTAATTCCTTCATGTCTGCTTTGTCCAAACGGCAGTCACGCTTCCGCGATCCCGTTTGCCACATTAGGCAGACATTTTGGGATATGTCCTTTATCTTCCCAGAAGATTATAATGATTATGCATTTGCCCTTTTCAACACTCCAGAAGCCTTTGGCCAAGCCTCGGGTTTCTAGAATATTGAAGTACGGTGCGCCTTGCGCTACAAGCTTAATGGATTAAGCACTTAAGTTATCATCACATAATCTTCCAAAGATTATGCTCGACTATTTGCTTAACTCGGGGCTTAGGCTTAATATATTATTTTATCAAATAAAATAACTTATTATTTTCCCGGACCATCCTGAAATTTATTCTCAATTTAAAAATTAAACCATTTAAACACATTTTCCCTATGATTATGTTTTAATTGTCAATCTTTCAATTTTATATCTTGATTCTAACAGTCCAACTATTTAATCAACGATATGTGGTACTATGTATTATATTGATTATTATAGTCCAACTATACAATCAAATATAATTTAAATCAATTAACCGCAATTACATTGATTACTATAATCCAATTATAAAATCAACTGTAAATTGAAATTAATTAATTCAAATATATTGATTAATATAATCCAATTATATATAATCAACTATAATACAGTCCAACTGTTAATTTAAACAACAATTTAAATATTAGTCCAACTAACATTTAATACGTTTGACGAATGATATTGTTTGAGCGCGTATGGCGAGTAATTGAACGAATATTGCGAATTCAATTCTTGCCTCCCACTATTTTTCGGCGAGCCTCTAACCCTCTGTCGAGTACTCGGGAAACCGTGTTTCCTAGTGGGCTAGGATCCCGTTAAATATCACACAATCTTGACTTTGGCCAACAAATTGTATGATAATTAACTAGGTATATCTCGAAGATCAATTGGATCCCATCCAACTCCTAGATCCAGTAGGTGGACATCCAAGTCCTAAACATATATCTTATATATGCCTATATATCCAATATATACCCTAACCTTTTTCCTCTGAATCAACTAGGCCTTGGCTTTGGCACAACAAACCTAGTGATCCCAGTCAAGCGCGGACCCATTGACATGGAAGCTTCGTAATCAATGTCAATGGACAAGAAGTGGTCTTGACTTTGGCCAACAACCACAACTTGGACATGACACCAATATGGAACAAAGCCTCGTGATTCAAACACATCTTCGACGGACAAGGGCTTGACTTTGGCCAACAACCCCTGCCAATCTCGGATCTTGAGTAAGAATCACTCAATGGAAGGAAAATAAACGCTTGATATTTAACGAGGGTTTTTCGCGTGCAAATTGGCTACCAATTTAATTATCTTTGTTAAGGTCTCATCATCATACACCCTTAAACATGCATTTTAAACACATAATAAAGCGAGTATGAAAATAAAATAATAATGATATGCGGATGGATACTTTACACATTGATCCTAGATCAAATCTCTCCATTTCTCACTCCCGCTAGCACAAATATTCCTTCTACCCGTTACACTACACTTCTAAAGAAACCTCATTTACATTGAGGGGAATAGGTGAGAAGAGAATACAAAGAATATGAGGTGATAAGGCTGGACACGCAGGTCCAATTAATAAATCGAATTTATTACAACAATTTCTAAAATTGCCCCACCCATCTAATATCCATCCGATATACATTATTCATGCATCGCAACCATGTATTCATACAAGCATGTTATCAATCAATCTAATCAAATTAATTAATCTGATAATTAGTGATCATCCAATGTTCAAATAACGATTTGATTTTGCTCGAGTCAAACTCGTTTTTGCGAATAAGTACTCAAAGTACGAATTCTCGAATTAAATTAAACTACATAATTAAATCCAATTTAACATGCATTTAATTCTAATTCACTATTTAATTCCAAATTAAATATCACACACTTTATTTAATGAACCATTACGGCTTAAATTCCAAATTTAGTCGTTACGGGTCTCAAAGCCCGATTAACGTCCAACGTCAATTTAATTAAAGTCCAATGGGCTTTTAATTAATTTCTTAAGGCGTGGACTTTTGGTCAACTCGGGTCAAACCCAATAACCAAAGTCCAATCCGGGATTTACCCCATAAGCCTTTAAATTAATTTTGGCCCATTAGGCCCAATTAAATTACAAAGGTCTATTATGTTGCATTTGGGCTTTATGGATGCGGTTTTGGGCCCAATTGGATCCAACCAATTTTGCCTAAACCAAACATTGTACAACAAAGCCCAATAAGCCCAATAACAATAATTCAAGCTCAATTTCCAAAATTAGCCCAATTAATTAAATTACACAAATCCAATTTCGCAATTTAATTACCTAAAGTGTATATCATGATTAATCACCCAAATTAACATTTCTAAAACATCAATTCATACAATTAATCATGCTCATTATCATCATCATATGTCCAACACATTTTGATTAAAATCAAACTCATTACATGCTCTTTAAGTCTCGGCCAAGGAGAGGATTTTATATCCGATTTGGTTTCAATCCAATTAAACCCACAATCGACATTAAATCAACATCCTAATTGATTCTAACTCATCCAATGAATTAAAAAATCAAAATTCCAAGACTTTAGGGCTAAGTTACTATTCGGCCAACAAAAGCATTTTGGGGAAATTTGTTCCAAACATAATTTCTTCAAATTGATCCAATCAATTATCAATTAAAACATATTCAAACATACTTAATCATCCAATTTCATAATTACATGCTCAAATTCATTTGACCCAATTTCATGCTAAATAACAAACTTGGCAATTTAGGGATTTTACGTCCGATTCGAATTCAATCCAATTGATTCTACAATCGACATCAAATCATATTCCCGAATGATTTCCAACACATCCAATTGTCAAAAAAAAATCAAAATCCCAAGACATGAAATCATGTTCAACTTTCGGCCAAGGTAGAAATTTGGGGGAAAAATGATCCAATCAAATTTTCTTGAAATTGACCCAATCAATCTTCAATTCAAACACAATTAAGCATACAAATCCATCCAATTTAATTTATCATGCTCAAAATCAAGTTTGCCCAAATTTTAGCCCTAACTTTTTCATGCTTTTAACCTAAGCTCTTGATGCCATTGTTAGAGTTTCTATAGGTCCCAAGATCAAAACTCAAGCATGAAACACAAGTGAATACAACAACGAAAGTTGCGGAATACTTACATCGAGCGGTTGAGCGACGCGGAGAGGCAACAAAAACGAAATCTGCTCACTAGTGGACTGCACTGCAGTGGGCTGCTGTGAACAGTGATTTGCGCCCCTTATCTTCAAGATTTGAAGCTCCAAGCTTCATCATTTTGGTTCCCGACTCATGGGTATACTTCCCTATCACCTTCGCATTGATCTCGGAGTGTGCTAGCACTCTTGTTTTTGCATCAAAAACGCACTTGCTTCCCTTCACTGCTCACGGTTTTTGCCCAGCCAAAACAGAACAGGAAATGCGTGAGAGAGAGGAAGAAGAAGAAGAGAGAGAGGAGGGAAAAGTGTTATGCATATTTGGTGATTACCAAAAGTGTATCTAATACACTTGAAATGAAATTCAAATTCATTTCCAACACATTTGGCTTTAATTGCCAACCACACACATCACTCATCACATCTAGTCAACTAAATCAAGTTGTCAAGTCACATCACTTGATGCGACTAATGATTTGACGCTTGATGCGACTAATGATTTGACGCTTGATTTGACTTGCGTGCCGCACTCGAATTCGAAATGCGAATGCGCTCGCAAATAATCTTTGGGAAGCGACCCATGAGATCCCCGGATATGTTGATAGTCAAACCGGTCGTCGGACTATCCGAACACGTAAGTACCAAGTACTACGTTTTTACCGATTTACAAGACAAGGTTGGCCTCTAGCAAAGCGCCATGCCTACCCAATTCTCCGGAAATATCCTTACAGGATTAAGGATCTATATCAATCGTAGTATACCGTAGTATCGTGCATATCGGCCCAGTATCGGATAGTCACGTGCTAGGGCTGGGGCTGGATAAGTGTCTGCCCCGTCCGAAGCACATGTCGGATGTCTGGTAACTAGTCTCTATAATCGGATATTCATGACCTTGTCACAATATCCCGATTGGTTGCGCAACACTCAAGAGCACTAATACCGTATCCTGCGTGACATCATCTCCACTATGACTGGAGTGATACTTCCGTCTTGACATCACACCCAATACTCTACGACTTTCTGATAAACCCAGAAGTGGTGTACGCAGAACCGATTAAAGCCCTGTACCACAAAGACCAAAGTCTACCGATTGTCGCGAGTATTAGCGATGTAAGTCTCGGGTTAAGACCATACACACCTACCCTGATGTCGGCCTCCCATAGACACATAGTCATAATACCAATGGGATTCCGAGGGGTCTATCCAGAGCGAAGCTGTTTCCCGTACCATCGGTGAAACACAACCTCCTATCGCACTTGCATAAGTATCCAATACTTAAATATATGAGAACTATGTCGTTGTGCCCTCACAACGCGCACAAGTGCAATACTAGCCTATTCCGCATTATCGATGTCCTGTCTCGATAATACTCCGGCTAGGGATATTTAATGATTAATCCTTCGTGGACTGATACTGTCTCATATCATTCTCAATCCAGGAACTAATCATATGGACCTCTCTTCATTTATATATCTATGGTGATCTAATCACAAACGATGAGAGTGCAATTTCCTTGTCACATAGTTAATTTGTACAACAACACAATGATATGTACAAATAGTGACGCTATGGGTCATATTATCCAACAGAAACCATATGTTGTTGGAGAGTTCAGTAGCAGAGTGGTTTGGGAAAACGAAAGAAATGTTGTATGAAAGAGAAAGGGAGCGAGCGGAAGCTGGTCAGAACGGAAAAGAGAAATGGATCGCAAGGAGAGAGAAGGTCGGTAATAGCTCTTTCTCTCTCCTCATTAAGCTGTAGAATGGAGTTCAGATTAGAAGCTGTGATCGGACTACGAAGCAAGAACTAGAAAATTATTGTAAGAGCCTCTCTCGAAATGACCCACAGAGAGTTGTAAGAAGAATGGTATGTCCCTTGAATATGAATAAGACTTTCTCTTTCGAATTAAGAAACTTGTTTATTTTACTTGTTTGTTAATTGAATCCGAAAGCTATGTTCAATATTCTTGGGATTTGCTCGATGCGAAATGGGTGCTCGGTAGTCGGGAAGGGCACCAAGCCCGTGGCACGCCAATCCTGGGTGTCATTATCAAACCCCCGGGTGGAAGTGTTCCGACCTGACCCCTTTCACCATTGAGGATCCAAAACGCGTCAAGGGATATGGTACATGTGGGAAAAACGCGAACCCCTCGTGGCACGTCAATCTCATGTGTCATTATCAAATCCCCGAGGCCGGAGCGTTACTACCCCATGACTCGTATCTTTGAGGAGCACCTCGGGTAAACCGGACTCGTGGAGGTGTCTTCCCCTGCGAGTCGGCTGGTGAATCTCGTTGAGTACCATCAGACCACCTGGCTTGGGTATGGCCGAATGGCCCCCTTGATTACAGGAGTCTCGGGTAAACCGGACCTATGGAGGTTTCTTCCCCTGCGAGTCGGCTGGTGAGTCCCATTGAGAA
The DNA here is from genome assembly GCA_019454045.1 of Zanthoxylum bungeanum. NCBI lineage: Eukaryota > Viridiplantae > Streptophyta > Magnoliopsida > Sapindales > Rutaceae > Zanthoxylum > Zanthoxylum bungeanum. The sequence goes on from SKCR01034657.1 coordinate 14,962, forward strand.
CCACCCAGGGAGGGCACACACGGGGTGTCTTCCTCCCCCGTGGGGATTTGCCTGACCGCCTCGGATTGTCGTATTCGTAGCCTGGTTAGCCGGGACACTGAATTGTAAGGTTCAGAATTGTGTTTTGGGAGGCACAGAGCAGGACGCTGCCTTGGAGCACCTGAGTTGTTATTCTTACTTCTTGAAATTGTGTGGAGTATGTGCTAAGTTACCTCATTTTTGTTAACTTTACTTTGTTCCAGTTTTTATTTTTCGCTGATATCTGGCAAGGGGACGCCCGCGCCAGGATCCGCAGAGCCTCAGAGATTGAAAATCTTCCCTCGTATAAGTCTCAGATGCTCATCCAGCTCGGGGCTAGATGAGTTCTGTCGAGTCTGTGTTGTTCCACCAGCTCGGGGCTGGATTCGTTCCGTCGAGTCTGTATCATTCCACAAGATCGGGGCTGGATTTGTTCCGCCGAGTCTGATTCGTTCCACCATATCAGAGTTGGATTCGTTCCGCCGAGTCTGCTTTATTCCACCAGATCAGGCCTGGATTCGTTCTGCCGAGTCTGTGTTGCTCCACCAGCTCGGGGCTGGATTCGTTCCGCCGAGTCTGTATCGTTCCATCAGATCGGGGCTGGATTCATTCCACCGAGTCTGTTTTGTTCCACCAGATCAAGGCTGGATTCGTTCTGCCATGTCTGTGTTGCTCCACCAGCTCGGGCCTGGATTCGTTCTGCCGAGTCTGTATCGTTCCACAAGATCGAGGCTGAATTCGTTCCGCCAAGTCTGATTCGTTCCACCATATCAGGGATGGATTCGTTCTACCGAGTCTGTGTTGCTCCACCAGATCGGGGTTGGATTCGTTCCGCCGAGTCTTCTTTATTCCAACAGATCGGGGCTGGATTCGTTCCGCCGAGTATGTGTTGCTCCACCAGCTCGGGGCTGGATTCGTTCCGCCGAGTCTGTATCGTTCCATCAGATCGGGGCTGGATTCATTCCACCGAGTCTGCTTTGTTCCACCAGATCGAGGCTGGATTCGTTCTGCCAAGTCCATGTTGCTCCACCAGCTCGGGGCTGAATTCGTTCCGCCGAGTATGTATCGTTCCACCAGATCGGGGCTGAATTCGTTCAGTCGAGTCTGTTTTGTTCCACCAGATCAGGGCTGGATTCGTTCTGCCGAGTCTGTGTTGCTCCACCAACTCGGGGCTGGATTCGTTCCTCCGAGTATGTATCGTTCCACCAGATAGGGGTTGAATTCGTTCCGTCGAGTCTGCTTTGTTCCACCAACTCGGGGATGGATTCGTTCCGCCGAGTCTGTATTGTTCCAACAGCTCGGGGCTAGATTCGTTCCGCCGATGCTTTGTTCCACCAGCTCGGGGCTGGATTCGTTCCGCCGATGCTATCTATTCTTCTACTTCGGGGTCAGATTACGCCCCACCAATAGGCTTTTCATTGGCATGGGGACGAAGCATTCCCCCATGGCCGGATCTTTGTTGCTCTAGGGAGGTGACATTCCCCCAGAGTCAAGTTTTTCTTCTACCTCGGGGTCGGGTTACGCCCCACCGAGAGGCTTTTCATCGGCATGGGGACAGAGCATTCCCCATGGCCGGATCTTTTTTGGTCTGGGGATGTGATATTCCCCCAGAGCCAAGTGTTTCTTCTACCTCGGGGTCGGGTTACGTCCCACCGAGAGGCTTTTCATCAGCATGGGGACAGAGCATACCCCCATGGCCTGATCTTTGTTGGTCTGGGGAGGTGACATTCCCCCAGAGCCAAGTGTTTCTTCTTCCTCAGGGTCGGGTTACGTCCCACCGAGAGGCTTTTCATCGGTATGGGGACGGAGCATTCCCCCATGGCCAGATCTTTGTTGGTCTGGTCAGGTGACATTCCCCCAGAGCCAAGTGTTTCATCACCTCGGGGTCGGGTTACGTCCCACCGAGTGGATCATCATCAGCGTGGGGATGGAGCATCTCCCCCATGGATAGGCATCAGGATTCTCTGTGATCGAGCATATGAAGATGACAGTGAAGACTTGATTCATAGCCAAAGCAGTTTTCTCTGTGACTCCTAGAACTGACCACAAACTAGTTGATCAGCACACCATCTTTTTTTTATAATTCCCGGCATCAACTCGCTAACTCATTGATACCGAGAACTATGTGACATATGTTGATGATGTTTTTTGTGACAAATTATTTGAACAGTACGAAAATGGCAGAGATGGAGTTTTCCCCTTTTTGGAAGGACAAATGTTCTAAGAGTATTGACCACTATTCGGCCAATCATAGTGTTCGGGCCCGGTTTACCAGATTTGACAGACCAGATGACACATCATGATTCAGTTCTCAGATACCGACAACATCAGAGCTGGGACCGACCACAGTAGACCAACATCTCTGTTTGGTTTTATCTTACTTCCAGGAAACGGTTGATGAGTTCGGATATTTCGAGTCAGTACGGTATTAGTTTGGGAAACTCGGCAAATCACTTGGCCGACCTATTGAAGAGAGTTGTTGGATTTTTCCCTCCAAAATGTGTCATTATTCAAAGGTTCTTTACAGGCTGGCACCATTATGTTGCGTGTAGAAGCAGAGAAAACAGAGTGATGTGACGGGCCGTCATACGGCATGCTTGTTTTCGGCGACGACAATCTTGGGTTAGAGAGTCCGTCAATCAGTCGGAGACCACGCAGGAAACGTTATAAAGCTGGAGGAACAATGTTGTAATGCTCTTAGTATATAAAGAGAGGTTGAATTCATTTGTAGGGGGATAGCAAAACTTGTAACCAAAAGAAAATGAGCACTATTTGTAAAACATTGTAAGCCAAACAGCTCGGTTTTCATTAGGCCATTCGTGAAAATAGATCAACCGAGCTGGTTTTGGTAATAAAAATAACATCTCATTTTGTGCCCGTAGACGCAGGCTGGACTTGCTCCTCCGAACCACGTTAAAACTCTCTTGTCGATCTTTGTGTTTTTCCTTGCCTTCTACTATATTTGCCTTTGGTCTCTCCATAACCAAACAAATTCAAGGTTGAGGGAAGGTTGTCTCGGGAGGGTTATCTCGAAACTACCATTGGGATGAAAATCATCCGTCATCAATCTTATTTTCATTCATTTATAAGATATATTTTAAATTTTTGAATTTAGTAAAGGGAGCGTATGTCCCTTTTTGAATTGTATGTGTCTCTGCCAAAGAAAAGATAGAAATGTATGAGTGAACCGTGAACATGTGTGACTTAGTCTAACTATTACAATCATAAAGTTCAAAGACACCCCTCTCATTGTGCCTCTATGTTAAGGAAACTACATAAATGCATAATAATCTCCCTTCACCTAAGGAAATTATATTTCTCTATTAGAGGAAGATTTCATTTTCCATTATAACGGTACATAATTATGATTATTTATTTCCTATTTTGTTTTCCTCTATTGCCTATATAATTATCATTATACTGTAATTGTAATTCAGATTGGAATATACATATTATTCAATTCAATCACTAACATGATATCAAACGGTTCGCTTCATGGATCTAGTTGAAATTCTGACCGCTGACCTCTATAGCACCTCCGTACGTGCACTTCATGTGCCGTCGCCAAATCTGAGCTTTTTCGATGATGATTTCGGTGCCATCCGTCTCAGAACCCAACCCGCTGCTCAGTCCATTTATCACTACCATCTCATCGATTTCCTTCTTATTCATCGGGATACACCATCAACACTATCGACGCCCAATTACGATCTTTGTTTCTTCGGCGAGTGAGCTGTTGGGGTTTTATGAGTGGTAATTATATTACTATTTCTCACTCATTTAACCTAATATCTTAAAAAAATTCTTGGTTTTATGAACATTTTGATGTGTTTTAGTTTATTTTACAGATAAAATAAAATTGGGACTTAATGAAATCATTTAGGACGAAATATGGGTCAAATAAAGGCAAAAACTAGACTTGACATTTTGATTTTGGAGATTGGAAACTTGAAATGGCGTTCTAACGAATTACGATTTCGAAAATTCCAATTTTGCGCAATTATCGTATTTTAGGCATAACTTTTTACTCCGATATCGGATTGATGTGATTCAAGTTCCAGATTAAAGAAGACTCAAAGATGTACAACTTTGAAGAATAAAATAATTTTTAATTGTCGAATTCTGAAGATTTCATGACCGAATTGATGAAACATCTGGAAGTGTGTTATGTGTGATTATTAAAATCATTTTCAAAACAAATAAATAAATAAATAATAAAAATTGTCAAACTTCCACCAAACATACTTGCATGTTTGGTGGAGGATTTGGTGCCATGTTTGGTGCCATATTTGGTGGAGCAATTGGTGGAGAAATTGGTGGAAGCCTTTAGATTTTCCTATAAATACCAAACCATTTCATTTGTAATTCTCATGCTTTCCTTAGGTTTTTGTAAGGAATTTAAGGATTGCATCTTGTTTGTTTATTTTTTATAATTTAAATTATGTATTTTTATTTTCAATAATAGTAGTAGTTTCTTTTCTTTTCTTTTCTTTTATTTTATGTTTTGTAGTTAGATTTCCTCTGGGGGAATGGTGAAGCTTTTATTATTTTAGTTTAGATCAATCTCACATAATTATAATATGGAAATTATTATTTAAATTAATAGATTACCGCCTTAATGCTGGTTTTATTTATTTGACATAATGTGACACCGCCTATATGGCTGGTCTTTAGGTGACAGATGATTACCGCCTATATGGCTGGTTTATGGACAAATAATAACACCGCATTTATGGTGGGTTGGACTTAATTGAAAATCTGACTTAATGAAGATACCGCATGTATGGTCAGTTGGTAATATCACTGATAATTTATATATTATAATAATGGAGATTTCTAAATTAGAATTAGTAAAAGTGGATCTCCTAACCCCCAGCATTTTATTTTTATTCTAGGAAAGTGATGAAATACAATATTAACATGCTTAATAATTGATTTAATAATATTATAGGTAATTTGTTAGTTTGTTTATTGAATTTTATACCTAATGCTTCTTGTTGCTTGATCACCAATAAGATTGATGTAGTAAACTTAAAATGAACTTGGAAAAGAGATTTTAGGTTTCAGCCTTAGATTCAATAGCTCACGATCTTCCTTGAGGATATATAACCCTTTAATATATTCCATTGCATGATAGACATATACATGTCGGGTGGGGGTAGCCATAATTGGAACTTGAACTTAATGAATTCAGATAATTCGGTTAACATAGACATATGATTAATTGGGTTATTTGGGTATTTGCGTCTCACCATCGACATAGGCTTTTGCATAACTTCGTGTTTCAGGTTAGCAAATTAATTTATTACACATATATAAGAGAATCAATTCATCTTTAGAATAATATTGTGTGGAGTCACAACCCTAGGTATTTTGTGTATTTTGTTATTTTCCTTAGTATTTTCTTTTATGTCTTTAATTTATTTATTTAGCAAATCCACATTCAACCAATCAACCAAGCATTCATTCTCTTATCTCTATAATTAGTTGCTTGTAAATAAATAGTATCAATAATTAATAACAACAGTAGGAATTAAGTTCTCGTGGGATCGATATTTTTATACTACTTGAACGATACGTGCGCTTGCGTTATACGCGTGTGATTACGCCGATCAGGGTTTTGGCGCGAGCACAACGGAAGCTCGCGGTTCAGGTGAACTTGTAATTTTAAAACTTTTTAAATTACCGAATAAATTATTCAATATCCAATATGAATAATTCATTCATATTTCACTTAAACATATTTATTCGATCAAATAACGACATAAATAGTTAAAAAAACATCGCGAAACTTTTACGAAAACGTTTTTCCGTAAAATGGCATAAAATGTGTTTTTGACCAAACCGACTACCCAATGCACATGGGGGTTATCCAGGTCAGCCCCAACAGTACTAGGGCAGTTCATGGGCTGCCCGAACACTGACCAATTCACTGTTTGGACAGCCATCACTCGGTTGGGTCAAAAGTCACTCGGTAACGCCGTTTTTTACCATTTTCGCATATTTCAACTCCGAAACAGTTTTCGGCAATTGTTCTAATACCCAAAATACATTCAATACATTTATATGACATAATTTTCATCACCATAAACCCAGTTGTCCAAATCTGATCCAAAAACCAAAAAATATCAATATTTCATGTTTTAATCCAATTTTCTTAACATTAATCATAACACTAATCCTAGCCACCACCAATGAAGTACCCAAGAACAATTATAGGCATTACAAGAGTGGTCATAACACTCTAGAATGGAAACAAGTCATCAAATGACAAAATTGAATCAATATTACACTAATATCATCCAATCAAACTTCACACATGCGTCTAGCCTCCAAATTAATCATCCAAATCAAAAAGCCTCAATTTCTAAGAAGTAAATAAACCCTAGAACCATTCTAGTAATTCAAGAACAAGAATCTAATTTTCTACACTTAAGAATATTAAAGAATACCTACTAATCTTCAACTTTCTTTAAACTTTTCCTTGAATTCTTCACTTTCTTCTTTGTTTCTTCAAATAAATATTTGAGAGCTTTCTTTAATGGAGGTTTTGGCCAAGGCTTGGAGAATGAAAGGAAAAACAAAATTTTCACTTTAACATTCAAGCCAAAACCGACCTAGGGGTATTTTAGTCATTTGTACAATTTAATATAATTAAATAAAGATAAGTTTTAAGTTTGACAAATCAAATTTGCACACTTCAAGCTTAATTAAAATCATGCCACATATAACCAATAATAATCAAGCATATTGCATAACATTTATGTAATATATATATTATTTAATTATTCAAATACTTAACATTTAAATATCTAAATAATTAATTAATATAGTTATTATCATATATGTATTTTTAATTACATTAAAAGACAAATACATATATTAATGACATGTGTCAAAGTCTTATTTGATAAATAATTAATATGTATCAAATCAAATATTGTATCTAATACAAATACACATTAATTATTAATTAACTGAAATGTCCATAATGCATGTATTTTCGTTTAACCGTTTAAATGATTCGAATTAACTCATTTAATTCGGTGAAGTATTATGAATAATCTATATTATTCATAACGTGTTGCCCAAGTGCTCAACGAATACACTTCATATTGTGAGACTCTCTAAGTTTAGGTTTATCCGTCATGGAATCCAATTTCGTGTTCATAATTCACCCACTCAAGAATTATGACGACCACAGATAATCTCGCTAAACTATGCAAGTCGAGGTCATTGCATACGTATAATCCCTCTGTCACAGGCTATCTATATTATACATGGGATATAGATAAGAACGTCAAATTTTTATGATATAATATAGTCAACTTTCAAATTTACGATATGTAAATAACACTCGGAACTCGCTTCTGAAGTTATACCACGGCCATGGATTTACTAGATCGCAAACACGTGTAGGAAACATATGCCTTGAATATCATGAGCATCAGATTCTATCTGACAGATTCTATCTGACAGATTCTATCTTGATACGCATTGAATATCATGAGCATCAGTCCACAGCCAACGAATAGATAGATGTCTGATCTAAATAGATCGATGGCGTGACTGCCATCAAATTGTGGATGACAACTCATATATACACTGTGGTATCTCAAGTCGAAGGACCACTATGCTCGCTCGACTCGAGAAGATTCTTATTGACGTTAGTGTACCATATATTAGGAAATATTCAGTGAGTCGTTCAGTGTTTATCAAATAAACACCTATATGTCTATACGAGTCTCCCGAGACTCATGGTTCATTGAGATAAATCATCGGACCAAGTCACGATATACGACATGTACTAGTCTCAGCGGATTTTGCTAACCGACTCGTGTTAGTAAATCTTGACCAGGAACTTTATTTAAGGATATACAACTTATAGTGACACTTCCCAATATCAATTACAAACTACGTTGTAATTGCGCACTACATTGTAAATCATAGGGTCTTTGTCTAATATACACGTATCACTAAATCATATTTAGTTTCAATCTAATCATAATTAGATATCTAATCGAAATTAGATTGAATATGTATATAAAAGACAAGAGCTGCTTCCATTAAATAAGTAATATTATGGAAAAAAGAATTATTCGTATTCATGAATCGGACATAAATACGATCCAGATTGGCACTCCGAGAACCAACCATAACATGAGCTGCAACCAATGCCTTAAAATTACTCTTTGTTGCTTGATTGATGGGTGAAATCACACACGTAATGCAAGCACACGTATCACTCAAGTAGTATAAAAATATCGATCACACGAGGACTTAATTTCTATTGTTGTTATTAATTATTGATTCTATTTATTTACAGGTATCTAACTTTGAAGATAAGAGAATGATTGCTTGATTTGTTGGTTGAATGTGAATTTGCTAAATAAATAAATACACAAAAGAAAATACTAAGGAAAATGAACAAAAGACACAAATATCTAGGGTTGTGATTCCACACAATATTATTCAAATGATGAATTGATCCTCATTTGAATAATATATGTGTAATAAGTCAGTCTGCTAACCTGAAATACGAAGATATGCAAAGCCTCTTCCGATGGTAAATGCAAACACCCAAAATAACCCAATTAATCATATTCATATGTTAACCAAGTTACCTGAATTCATTAAGTTCAAGTTCCAATTGTGGCTACCACCGCCCGACAGGTATATTCTTATCATGTAGAGAAATCTACCTAAGGGTCATCATGCCTTAAGGTGAGATCGTGAGCTATTGAATCTAAAGCTGAAACATAAAATCCTTTCGTCAAGTTCATTTTAAGTTTACCACATCAATCTTATTGGTGATTAGGCAACAAGAAGCATTAAGCTTAAGATTCAATAAACAAGCTAAATCATCACACATAATATAATTAAATCAATTATTAAACACGTAAATATTATGCTTCATCATTTCCCTAGAATAAAAATAAAGTGATGGGATTAGAGGATCCACATTTAATATTTCAAACCTAGGAATCTCACTTATTATAATATAAAATTTGTCAGTATTATCCATTATCCAAGTCCAAAGTCCAAAGGCAGTGTTATTATTTGTCCACAAACCAGCCATATAGGCGGTAATCATCTGTCACCTAAAGACCGACCATATGGGCGGTATCACATTATATCAAATAAATAAAACCAGCTATTAAGGCGGTATCAATTACAATTTTCATATTATAAATTAAGTGAGATTAACCTAGATTATCATATTAAAGGCTTCACCCATCCCCATCGGAAATTAATTACGAAACATAAAATAATGATAAACAAACAGCTATTATTATAACTAGAAATAAAAGTACATAATTAAAAATATAAAAATGTAAAAACAAGATACAGTCCTTAGATCTTTATACATAACCTTAAGGAAAGTATGAAAATTCTAAATGAAATCAGCTTCTATTTATAATCAAAAAATCCGGACCGACGTCGCGATAAAGAATGGCTTGCGCGTCGCGACGCGTTGGCGTGTAAACAGGTTCTCGTGAGATCATGACACGTGTCCGCGGAGCATCGCGCGTCGCGACGTGTAGCTGCTCTACGTCACGACGCGTGCACATTAATGTCGACAGGCTTCATAATAGAGGCGCGTCGCGACGCATAGAGACATGCGCGTCGCGACACGTGAGTGAATTTCCATTTTTGTCCTTTTTGTTCGTTTTTCGTCATTTTAACCCTGAGTTGATTTCATTGAGTCCTAAATCTTTATTTATCTGCAAAACACACAAAAGTTCATCAAATCGAGAAATCATACAAAATATTAGGTCAAAGAGGCGGTAAATGGTGATATATTTTCCGCTCGTCAATACTATATACTGGAGACACACTAACTATCAAATAGTTATACTAACTGTCACACATATAGTCTTGTTGGGTCCTTTATTAGATCATTTCTAATGCACGACTAATGAGAGTATCTCACAAGTCTCTTGTTTTATATCGTATATGAAACTTTATATCAAATATAACAGAGACTACTCTCATTACTTTCACAGAGAAAAGAAGACTTAGGTAAACGTTTTACCTCACAAATATCTCATTATTACATTAATAATGATAATGTCGTTAGGATATACAATACTAAAAATAAATTTGTACGCTCTCACTAACCCTACTATCACATTTATATTCTCTATGCTTTGATAAAATCAGACAATCTGACTATTATCAAAACTAGAGAACAATAATTTTCGGAAAGCTCATCGGAGTCTACAATAGGCTCTATAAGCTAATATATTAAACTATAATCTTAACAGAATACAAACTCCAGGGCCATTCCAGAATGAACTCTTCAAGCAAAGAAATCACAATGGATCTCTTCTTCGAAGAAACCATTCAAAAATGCCACTTTGCATTCATTAGCCAAAATACATAGTTAGTATCAACATTAACCATAAGATATTTAATTGTTAAATTAGTACGACTAGAGACAAGTTTCCTCATAATCTACAATAGATTGCTGAGTATAACATTTCCCACTGTCATATAATATCGTAATCAATTGATAATAAAGGCAATAAGAAAACAAAATAAAAAGTTACAAGTGTCCATAAATTATTAAAATAGTAGTAAAATAATAATCAAACAGAACAGAACACATACGAAGACTGGACATACATTCTTTATGTCATTGATGTCCAACCAGACATATTGTTTGTCTGACATGATATTTTTATAAACCAGAAAGTCAGAAAATACAGAATCATATACAACTAACATTATTAATAAAGCATTAATGGCATAGTCGTAGTAGAAAGACTGTAAAGCAAAACAAAGACAATAAATAATCAAGAAGGGGTGCATGTCTCACCAGTCTGGCTTCGGAGAAGCTCGATCGAATATATTTCACATTAAGAATATCTGGCATTACATATCATAGGTCTGGCCGAATATTCCACGTGGATCAGAAAAGTAAGAAAGCATAAACATGTATGGACACACTAATAACAAATTGAAAATAACCAGGGCATAATAAGACCGAATGTAAAAACAGATAAAAAGGTAACAAAATAATGAAGCAATAATAACGCTATAAAACAATAATATGGCTGGATATTTGTATCACTTGGCCGGATTTTTTTTATGACAATTGTATGCATGGTCGGACATATATGCTATGTTCGGTCGGAGATACTGCGTCAGAACAGTAGTGTATCTATGCAGAAATACTAATTAGAGTGCTCTTAGGTCGTAACTTAAATGTGGTTGACTCAAAAAACATCTATGAATGCCGGATTGCTTGCCGAAAGGGGGAAAACTCCAAGGAATCTCACTGTTTTTCCCTCACTCTATAAGCTTTCTCTAGCACAAGAATTTCAGATTTTACATTACTAATTTTTTATTAGGATTTATAGATTAAGACTTTTGTAAGAGATTGGGCACTAATTTATAGTGCCGAAAGAAATTGGAATGGGAAATCAATTTTGATCCTTAACTCCAGTGATTGCCAATCCACATTGTTAGCTACAGCTCGATCTATGTCGGTCAGATATTTATTTTGATATATATATTCGACTGGACATTAATCAGGTCTGTGATTTCAGTAATTGACAATGTGCACACTCACTGATATGTTGATACATGTCCGACCGGATATTTATTTCAAACATATGTCTGGTAGGATATTAATCAAATCTCGTGATTCTAGTAATTGACAATCTGCACACTCACTGACAGGTTATCATATGTCCAGCCGGATTTAGGTTTTTCAATGTATGTCCAACATGATATTATGGACTGAGAAAAAGGTTGGCCGAAAATAAGTGATGTCCGGCTTGGACTTGGCTATTTTTACGAATTCTCTGGAGTTTCATCCCCTTCCAGTATTCATCTATGCAAATTTTTGAACCTTCGTGTGGTGCCTCATAAGAGACTCGTCATCGGGCTATGTGTAAAAATGCAATGTCTATATATTTGTTGATGATATAGTATTAATGGATGAGTCTAAAGAAGGTGTAGAGACTAAACTTGAGATGTGGGAAAAAACCTTAGACATTATAAGTCTTCAACTAAGTAGGTTATAAACAAAACTCATAGTGATATGGGTTTAATAAAGATCGTAGAGGTAATGTGGCAGAAATAAGAATTGGCGACCAACCAATCATAAGTAGCAAGTGTTTTAAGTATCTCGACTCCATCCTTTAAAAAGATGGAGAAGTCGATCGAGATGTTACACAAAAAATTCAATCGGGTTAGAGGAAATGTAGATGTGTATGAGATCTATTGCAATCATAACATTCCTTTAAAACTTAAAGGCAAATTTTATAGCACCGTCGTGAGACCTATAATGCTTTATGGCACATAATGTTAAGCAATAAAACATCAACATGCCCAAAAAATGAGGGTAACTGAGATGAGAATGCTTATATGGATGTGTAGGCGGACTATAATAAATGAAGTAATTAGGAAGAAATTCGAGGTAACACCGATTGATGAGAAAATGAGAGAAACAAAGTTACGATAGTTTGAATATATCCAACGTATACTTTTAAATAATCCATTGAGAAAATGAGAGTAAAAGGTGGTGTTATATGTTAAGCGAGGATATTGAAAACCTAAGTTGACATGAAAAAAATCATAAAACGAGACTTAAGTTTTATGTAGCTTGATGAATTAATGATCTCAGATAGAACACAATAGCATCAAAAGATCCATGTACCCGATCCCACATAATAATAAAAAACTTTGTTTGATTTTGTTCGGTTTGATTTGGTATTGTACACTTTTATGCGCATTATCATTATCATTATCATTTGTCTATCTAAAAAAAATAAAATCATTTTTAGATACAAAAGGAAGCGAGAATTCTCATAATGTCCAATCAGTCTCTTCTAATTATATTTTGACAATTCTATTTCTAAACTTTACAAAACAATTTATTTATTTCCATCATGTATAAATTTAAAAATTTAAAAAAAATTACACCCACAGTGTCTTTACCTTCAAAATAATAAAGATAATAAAAGAGAAATGGTTAATGGATATAAAGTTTAATACTTGGTGGTATCAGTTCCTCTAGCTTCTTGGCTTCCTGTCTAGCAGCTTCTATAGTTGCTTCAGACTCAAAGTCCCATGGTTGAAACAGTAATTCCTCGAGCATAGGTGCATTTTCAAGCAAGTAATGTGCGAGTTCAAGTTCAACTGGATTCCCGGAAAACCCAAAAATGTCCACCTCCTTAAGGTGCTGATGAGAGCGTTTAGGAAACTGATGCCTTGATCTTACTTCAGGGGAATATTGTAATACCTGCATCTATAGAAGAAACAAGCACCACATTGTGTAGACATCAGCCCTGTTAGAGAGAAAAGCTCGTGCAAATTTCTAAAAAATATCAAGGATTCTTATCTCTCTCTATTACATAATTACGAGCAATTTAGGCTGCGCTAGACACTAAGTTACAACATTTTACAATTAGTCAAGTTCAAAGAGAGCGATCACAAAAATTTTACCTTTATAGTCAGCTTATGTGTCTGACGCTTTTCAATTACTATTATAGTCATCTTATGGCTTAGCTAGCTTGGCTGATGCCTTTCAACTACTATTATAGTCATCTTATGTGTCTTGAAACTTTTAAGGATGTAAGTGACAATAATTTTACCTTTACAGTCAGCTTCTGCAAAAAGGGACATGACTTCAACATGCAAGTCAAATCAAGAAAGCTGCTACAGTGGCGTGCACAAATTTGAAATGTTAAGTGCCTTAGAGCAGGTAATTCACACTTTGGGAATTGAAGAGTTTCCTTAAAAACATAAGACAGAAGGACATTATCACATTATAGACACAAAATTACATGATGAACCCACAGGCCCTAAAAACTTTAGAATGCTAACCTCACTCAGTTCAATAAACAACTCAAGCGTCTTCAGCTGAGGGAAATAGCTTACGATTGGGCCAAGAACTCTACCATTTCCAAGTCCATGCCCGCCAACACCTCCACCAATTGATACATCAACAAGTTGGGGAACATTTGTGATATTACACTTGATTATTGGTCCAAAATATTTAAATGAGAAAAGACTAGGGCAAGAAATTTCAAGTTCTTTAAGGTGGTTGCAGTAGACAATGTCTAGGTACTTCAATTGAAGTTCCGAACCAACAACCTTTAATCCCAATAGTTTATGAGAGCATGCAACACGTAATTCACCAAGATATGGACAATTATATATAAAAAACTCAAGCATCTCCCCAGTAACATTAACACTATCGAAAATTAGAGATCTCAAAGACTTAATATAAGATAACCAACATCAGTTTTGAGACTTTCAAAACACACTTGTGGAAATGTGTATATATCAGGAAGTGTTTGCCAAGAAATAGCAGGATGAAAACTCAACTCAAACCTTTTAACACTCCTACAGATCGCTGCATAAATCCAATTAGTAATGTCGTCTTCATGAGAAACATCCAAATCGAAATTTATTCTAAACTCATCCACACTAATAGCTCTATGTGAGGATAATACTTCATTTACCCAGTAAATGTACCAATACCTATCTTCTTCTATAGTTTCTTCGGTAACATTCAACAACACCCCCGAAGCATCAAAGTCGAGGCACGTTGTATAAGTCCACAAATATTTCCATTTACTCGAAAGAACACTAGTCCTTCCAGCTTCATCGAGAGGTAACAGGGAAATGATATTAACAAGGATATCATGTGGGAGTTGGCTCAGCCTATCCTCTAAAATTTCATTCTGTTTAGCATCAAATTAATGCAAAAATAAATGAATAACAATAATTCAATCATTTACAACATAACCCCATTACAAAAATACAAAATTAATACACACAAAAAAAAAAATTGGAAAAATAATGATATTCAAATTATCATAACTCACCTCAAGCAAATCATTATTGGAATGGTCATCGCTCATTTTGCCCTAATACCGATTAAATGACAGATCAACAAAAAGGGAAATTCCCTGCTTCAGCTGAAATCGATGACAGATTTTTCAGAGCAAAACCCTAGCCATATTCAACCGCTTTCGGTTTCGATTGAAATGTTCCTTGACCAATATTATCATTTCTGATCAAATTTCCTTGTTGGGTTAAATTCATCATGACCCAAATATTTTTGATATTGATAAAATACTCCTAAACATTTGTAGATTATTTACTCTGTGTAGTTAACCTTAACCATAGACCAAGTTTAAGTGTTACATGCTTAACCGGCCCGATGCATAGTCAAAATTGGAAAGGCAAAAGTTTTAAAATCCGGAACAGACCTATCCGATCAGATATATATCCGCTTCACTCGTCTCTCTGTATGATTATGTTTCATGTTTGGATTTACTGAAATGAAGAAAATGAAGTGTAACATAACTTAAAAATTATTATTTAGTTGGATTTAGGGATGGCAGCGGGTAGGGTTTGGTGCAGGTTTGTCATTACCAAACCCGCACCCGCATATCTGAACAAATTACCAAACCCGCACCATACCCGCTGTGGGTTTTAATTTTCATTACCAAACCCGCACCCGCATATGTGAACAAATTACCAAACCCGCATTGGTACCCAACGGATTTTTTGCGGGTTTGGTCATCTCAGGATTTTAGCGAGTTTGTATTCAAGAACTGTTTGCATCTGGAACTACCAGTCTCAACCAAGTGTGAAAATGTACATAGCGTACTGCCATTTGATCATATTATACCTCTTATCATAATAGTAATTAGGTTTTGTTTGTTAAATTTAAATGAGGCACAGGCAGTGACTCACGGCATGGGCCATAGGCCCATAACATTTTAATTCACTATTGCTTCTTTCTAGTTTCTATCATCCAATTTATTTATTTTTATTATTAAAATGATTATGGATACAATTATGTGAGTCATGACTCATGAGATTAATTAAAAAATTTCTTTTTGCGGGTATGCGGGTACCCGCATATTTTACTAAAATACCAAACCCGCACCGCACCCGCAGCGGGTTCTATTTTAAAATACCAAACCCGCACCATACCCACTAATATATTTACCAAACCCTACCCATTGCGGGCGGATTTTTGCGGGTTTGCGGGTAGGCGGGTAAAATTGCCATCCCTAGTTGGATTTGAAGGGATGCAAAAGAATATAATAAAATGATGCTTTGAATTATTGACTGTCTAAATTGAGGTTTTGAATATGATGTAATTTCAAAAATATTATTTTTATCCTTAAATTTTTTTATCCTTTTAATTTTTATTTTCTAAAATAACTTAATTATCTTTAGAACCTATCTAATTATATTTAATTTCATTATTTTTTATTTAGCAAATAATGTATGAAACATTACATTATAATTTTTTTGACATAATACATAAATGCACTCTTATACTTACACCAAAAAGTAAGTATTGTTTATATTCTTCCTCAAGTTTTCAAAGCTTATTTCTTTTATTTTGCTTGGTTTAGCCCGTTATTGCCGTGTCTGGTTTAAGGGTAGTCCCGGAGGGTGGTCCCAGAATAGGAGAAAAACTCTTTGTCTACTTTGAGTATTAAGAAAAACAATATGAGTATGTCATCTAGATTAAGATCTAATAGATCTAGATCTGAAAACGAAGTGTCTTGAGCCTTTTCTTCTCAATCCTTCACTGATATTCTCAATGATCCAGATATCCTCAATAGCCAAGAAATCCATAACAACCAAGAACCAATAGCCAAAATAGAAAATCAATTGCAAAACTGGTCCATACCTTTAGCCAATTTTGATACAATATATAAAAAATGACTTTTCTCTTTTGTTCAAGACTACTCAATCAAAACCCATGAACGAACAATACCTTTGAGTCAAGAAACTTGTACCATACCTTTGTTTTCTCAATCGGCCATATCTCATCATCGAATGAATAATTTCAACTACCTACATATAGGAATGTTGCAAATTGCAACTAAACCTTTGTTTAAGTTGGGACTTGATATTCCAATATTATTTGCTTTAAGAGATGCCCGTTTTATCAATTTTAATGACTCATTACTTGCATTAGTAGAATCAAATCTTGCTAATGGCCCTGTTTATTCAAATTGTTATCCAAATTTTACAATATCATTATATGATCCACGTATCATGCATGCTTTAACTCTCAATGTTCAATCAAAGAATTTACATGTTTTAGAAAATGTTAAATCAATAGCTATTATTTATCGTGTTTATTATAAAGTTATGGGAAATGAGATTAATCCTAAGGCTATGAGATCTAGCTCTAGGAATGAATCAATATTACTTGAAGTAAATCATTTGAGATCAAATGCTATAACTCCTAAAAGACTCAAGTGGAATGAAATAACTCAAGGAAGTGCTTGGAACCTTAGAGAAATAGTTCCTCATTCGCCAATAGAAAGACGATCAAGTACAAGTATAATAAGTCAAGATTCAGATGGAAGTGTTAGTATTCAATTTAAAAATATACAACAAATTCCTAGTTCTCTAGGCAGTTTATCCATTCTTAGAGACTTTCAATCAGCCAGGACTTCATTTCAAGAACCCTCAGGAACAAGATTATCAGGAGTAGATTTTAATCAAAACATACCCCAACCTGTTTATCAAGATGATCAATCGGTTGAGTCTATGTCTCTGACACACTCTCAAATGAAAGAAGATAATAAGTCACCAACTCTTAATAGTCATCTAATGACTATTCATAAAGAGTTTGTTGTCAATAAAGAATTAATACAAAAAGAATATTTGCATCCTCGATGGGATGAACCCAGACAAATATACAGAACAATATTCTCAAAAACTTAGAAATCAAAAATACGAGATCAATATGTAAAAGATATAACAAAATTCCAAGAACATGTGCCTTTCTTTCTATAGATGGAAGAATTTTATCCACAAGAACGAAAAACTATTCTTGTTACTAAATCAATAAGAAAAAATTGGAAAACTGATTCAAGTATTCTACAAGAAATAACAAGTATACATCCACCTTTAACAGAAATACAGTTTCAATATATTGATCAGCCAATTAAGGCCACTCTTTTTAAAATTCCGAGAACTACACAAGATACAGATAAAATACAGTACTCCGATATTCGTAGTCTACAACAACAAAATAATTGTTCTAATCAAATACTAAATACAATAGCAACTCAATTAAATACTGTTGAAATAATTTTAACTGAATCAACAAATTCTGAAACTGTCGTTTCTTCAAAAACAAAACTTGATCCAAAAATTCCCCTTTTTAAACTTCCAATAGAACTTAAAGACAGAAAAAATTTGACTTCAAGCAATCTTCAGAAGATGTTTTAGACCAGATTCAAAAACAATTACAAAAATTAAATATTTCAAAAAATGTCCCTCATCTTCAAAAACAAACATTTTACCCATCAATAACATTAATGATGAAGAGCCACTTCAAGAAGAACTCCTAGAATTTCTGGAAAATGATTCACAAACAATAGCCAAATATCATAGTAGGCCTCAAAGACCTAAAACAAGAAACTATTACCGAAGACCTATTCCACCTGATGTTCAATAAGAGGAAAGAAATCAATATTCACAAAGTTATTATGATGGTCATAGTATATATGAATGGAATATTGATGAAATGGCAGAAGCACAAATCCTCAATACTCTTCATGAAATGTTTATGGCAGCTCAAGCTTATAAAATTGCTAGAAATAATGATCATGATATCGCAATCACATTAACCACAGGATTCACAGGTCAATTAAAAGGATGGTGGGATAATTTTCTTACAGAATGTAAAATGTGAAGCCTTATCATCCGTTGGATAAGGGACACGTGGCGCAATCCTTGCCGTTGTCCCAATTACATGTATTTGCTCATCCTATATAAAGGGCACTTAGGTTGAGTATTAGATGAGAGGTTTTCATTATTTGTATTCCCTTGTTTTGGCTAAGTGTTGAGCCTATTTCCTAGTCCAAGTTAGTGTAATCTTCAATTGGGAATTTGAGAGATTGTCACTTTTAGAGATTAGGGTTCTTTGTGAGATTTGGGGAATTACAATTTGTAAACGGATTCAAGATTCCGTGTGTAATCTTGAAATTGCTTAGTGCAGCGAGCTCCCTATTCCGGAGTTCAACGTGGATGTAGTCGATAATTTTTTCCGGCGAACCACGGTAAAAATCGTGCATTCTTGATTGTTGTTTGTGTTTTTTGACGAACTTAATTGCGGAAAACCTCAACAATTGGTATCAGAGCATTTTGGATCAAGTGGGCCGAAGGAAATCTGTGACTGAAGATCAGCCCAAAAATCAGGGCCTGTGTTTGAAGATCTGAAGTAGCCGAACAAGACTAAGGGCTGAATTGGTGATCAAGAAGCCAAGACCATTCTTCTTCATTCTGAAAAGCAAAAGCCGAGATCAAGAAGCCCAACTCGTCTTCTTCATCGGTCTGTGAAGAAACGAAAACCCTAAAAATTTGGTTTTCTTGGTCACGATTGAAGATCGACGAAGGGCAACAAGATCCGAAGAAAGGGATACACAGAGCACCGATCAATTGAAGAACAAGCCGCAGACGATCAAAGCCCCACCAGAAGAACAAAACCCTAGAACACAGCCAAACCGAGAACAAGATCAAAGATTGATCGACCAAGAAAAAGACGAAAGCACTTGAAGAACACAGAGGAGCCGTGACCATAGATTTCAAAAACAAGAAGACTAAAAACCAAGGAAACTGATCAGAACAAGAAACCCTAAAATCGACTGCCAAATGAAGAAGAAAGGCAATCGGTACTGGTCAATAAGAAAGCAAAAACAGTGCTAGGCGATTCAAGACTCTTGGGATTAACCTGATAGTGACCAAGAAACAGTTTTGCCAAATCAGATACCTAGCCTTGTAGATGCCAAATTAGGGTTCAAAACTGACTCTGTAATTTGTGGCTTGTGCGTGTCGAAGTTGCTGTTCTGTTGGGTCAAGAACTTGTATTGGCATAGATTGAGAGGCTGAGCTTTGTCCTGTCAAAAATCAGGAAATTGATTTCCTAATTTGAGATCTGTTGAAGCTGGTTTGAAGGTCTAAACAGGGCACTGAGTTGCCAAATTGAAGTTTGGGTGTTGAAGGCTTAGTCGTTGGGAGATTAGGCTGCTGTCCTGTTTG
Source organism: Zanthoxylum bungeanum (assembly GCA_019454045.1). NCBI lineage: Eukaryota > Viridiplantae > Streptophyta > Magnoliopsida > Sapindales > Rutaceae > Zanthoxylum > Zanthoxylum bungeanum. The sequence continues at coordinate 35,029 of SKCR01034657.1, forward strand.
GGCAGATTGATTGTGCTGCCAAAATTGAAAGATTGTGGGGTTGCCGAACAGTGTTTGGGCTGAGTTGAGCAGTAATTGTCAAGAGTAATTGAATTCAAACTATTATTGGGTTATTACTGTAAAACGAAAATAGAAATGTCGACCATGAGACTCGACATCGGCATCTTTGACGGGAAAGGGGATTTCACTACTTGGAAGAAGAAAATGAAAGTTCTGATTTCCCATCATAAGGTGGCCTTGGCGCTGGAACCGGATCCAGAAAAATGGCCGAAGATGGAAAAGGAAACGAAGGATGAAATCCTGGGAGAGGCGTACAACTTGATCTTCCTCCACTTGGGAGATTCGGTCATCAGGAAGGTTGATGGAATGGACACTGCCATTCAACTTTGGGGTAAACTCGAATCTCTTTATTCTGTTATTTCTGCACCAAATTTAGTGTTCTTAAAAGGAAATTTGTTTAATTACAAGATGGATACTAGTAAGTCGATAGATGATAACTTGGATGAATTCACGAAAATGACTCAAATCCTTAAAGGAACTGACCAAGCCCTAGGAGATTCTAGCGAAGCTATGATGCTTTTAAATGCATTACCTGAAGAATATAGCGTCGTTAAGAACTCTCTACAGTACACAGGAGTTGTACCTAGGCTAGACTTGGTGATATCTGGTATAAGGGCTAGAGAGCTAGAACTTAGAACCAGTAGGAGAGGAGGAGCGAACTTATTCGTGAAAGGTAAAAATGAAAGGAAATTCAATGGTCCGAAAAATCATCAGACTAATAACCAAGAACCTAAATGGAAGAAAAAGAACAAACAGGATAAGAATAAAGATAGTGACAAGAAGTGCTATCATTGTGGGAAGATGGGACACCTTAAAAGAAACTGTTATAAGTTCATTAGGGAACAGGAAAATGAAGGCAGTGCTACTGTGGCTGCCGAAAAGGAGTCGATGTGCCTATCTGAGGCATTGACTGTGTGTAGAGATCACATTAGTAGAGAATGGATTCTGGACTCCGGGTGTTCCTTTCACATGAGTCCGTATAGGGACTGGTTTGTCAACTTTAGAAATTCTGACCAATGGACTTTGTATATGGGTAATGACAATACTTGTAGGATACAGAGGGTTGGGGACATAACTCTTAAACTTCATGATGGTAAAGTTAGGATTCTTACTGACGTTAGATATGTACCTGACTTGAAACGGAACCTGATATCACTAGGAACACTATATGAATTAGGTTTCACATATAAAGCACATAAAGGAAACATGCACATATCTAAGGGTAATAAACTAATCCTAACTGGTATTAAGAGAAATGGATTGTATGTTCTAAATGGCCAACATGTATTCTCGGATAAACCCATTTCTGCTTTAACTTCTAATGTTGATATGACTAATATATGGCACTTGAGACTTGGCCATATAGGCCAGAAAGGAATGCAGGTACTCAGCAAGCAGAGACAATTTGGAAAGGACCAGTTGAAGCCACTTGAGTTTTGTGAGATCTGTGTGTTGGGCAAACAGCACAGACAGAGCTTCCCAACTGGAATTCATTTGTCAAAGGCGAGTCTGGAGTATCTACATTGTGATCTGTGGGGACCAGCAAAGGTCCAGACTTATGGGGGTAAGAAATATTTCCTCTCTATTGTTGATGACTACAGTAGGAAGGTATGGACATTCTTACTAAAATCAAAGGATGAAACTTTGACTAAATTTAAAGAATGGAAAGTATTGATAGAAAATCAAACTAGTAACAAAGTAAAAGTCTTGAGAACTGATAATGGCTTAGAATTTTGTAATACTGAGTTTGACCAATACTGTACTAGTGAGGGTATCCTAAGACATATGACTGTTAGAAACACCCCTCAACAGAATGGAGTTGCGGAAAGAATGAATAGAACCCTATTAGAAAAGATCAGATGTCTTTTATTTTCTTCCGAACTTCCGAGGGCCTTTTGGGGTGAAGCCTTCAATACTGCTACTCATTTGATTAACCTTAGCCCTAACAGTTCAGTTCAGTTTAAGACACCAGAGGAAATCTGGTCTGGTAGAGCTCATAAGCTTGCACACCTTAGAATATTTGGCTGTGAAGCCTATGCTCACCAGTCCGTAGGTAAACTTGAACCGAGGTCAATCAAGTGTGTTTTCCTAGGATATCAAGAAGGGACAAAAGGGTATAGGTTATGGGAAAGGGAATCACCTGGAGTCAAAGTCATAGTTAGTCGGGATGTTATATTCAATGAAATTTGTTTTCCTTGTAAATCTACTAACAACAATGCAGGTGCCTTAGAAAAAGATCTAGCAGATTTTGATCTTGCAGGTGGAGCTCAGATGCAGGTGGAGCCAGGGACATCAAGGACCGCTGAGCACGTTGGTGACATGTCGGGCATGGAGACATCTGAGGACACCCAGCCCATGAGAAATAACCAAGAGGAAAACAGAAATGAAGTAGCAGATATACAAGAACAAAGTGAAGAGGACACAGTAGATCAAGTGGATCAAACTGAGCAGCACGATGAAATACCACAAGACATATTGGCCAACTACCAGCTAGCAAGAGACAGAAGTAGGAGGCAGGTAAGGCCTCCTACCAGGTATGATTACTCAACTAATGATTTGTATTTCTGTGCGTTAATATCAAGTCAAGAAATTACTGGGGTTGAGCCTGCTAGCTTAGGAGAGGCATTAAAGTCTACCCATAAACTTGAATGGGAAGCGGCTATAAAAGAGGAGATGTATTCTCTTAGTACTAGACCTGAGATGATTAAAATGGAAAATGTACCTTATGCAAATGCTATAGGTTCTGTGATGTATGTCATGATTAGTACTAGACCTAACTTGTCATATGATGTATCTTTATTGAGTAGGTTTATGTCTAATCCAGGTGGAGCACACTGGAGTGCTTTACAATGGTTGTTAAGATATTTGAATACTACTGTTGATTATGGCTTATGTTTTAACAAATCTAACGCTTTAGACTTGGTAGGGTATGTTGAATCTGATTTTGCAGGTGAGAGGGACTCAAGAAAGTCAACAACCGAAGCGGAGTATATAGCCATAACTGATGTGTTCAAGGAAGCAATTTGGCTTCAGGGTATCTTAACCGAAATACAACAGCTGCAGGGTAAGACAGTTGTGTATTCAGACAGTCAGAGTGCGATCCATCTGAGCAAGAATCCAGTACATCATGAGAGAACCAAGCATATGGTTGTGAAGTATCATTTTGTGCGGGAAATTATCTCAAATGGTAAGATTGAGATTAAGAAGGTTCCAACTGAAGACAACCCATCGGACATGGGGACAAAGATTGTGACTGCAACCAAACTCTCCCACTGCATGAAGCTGTTGCAGGTGGGGGTTGGCTGACCTTGCAGCCGACATGAGCGATGATGTGAGTAGGTGAGTTTGCTGTGCTATCTTGGTCTTAGTGTGTCGTTGTGTATGATTGGGAGTGATAGATGTTTTTGGCTTCAAGGTGGAGATTGTAAAATGTGAAGCCTTATCATCCGTTGGATAAGGGACACGTGGCGCAATCCTTGCCGTTGTCCCAATTACATGTATTTGCTCATCCTATATAAAGGGCACTTAGGTTGAGTATTAGAGGAGAGGTTTTCATTATTTGTATTCCCTTGTTTTGGCTAAGTGTTGAGCCTATTTCCTAGTCCAATTTAGTGTAATCTTCAATTGGGAATTTGAGAGATTGTCACTTTTAGAGATTAGGGTTCTTTGTGAGATTTGGGGAATTACAATTTGTAAACGGATTCAAGATTCCGTGTGTAATCTTGAAATTGCTTAGTGCAGCGAGCTCCCTATTCCGGAGTTCAACGTGGATGTAGTCGGGAATTTTTTCCGGCGAACCACGGTAAAAATCGTGCATTCTTGATTGTTGTTTGTGTTGTTTGACGAACTTAATTGCGGAAAACCTCAACACAGAATAAGAAAGAATGCAAATTTTAACTGCTGTTAAAAGAGATGAAAATAATCAACCAATAAATGATGACCAAGATGCTGTAAATACTCTTGTTTTCGCCATAACTAAATATTTTATTGGGGAACTTGTACAATTCCAAGAAAGATCATCATAAATACTTCAAAACCTTAGATGTCCTAAAATGTAAGACTTTAGATGGTATAAAGATGTATTTTTGTCAAAATTATATTTACAAACATACTGTAAAAGTACGTATTGGAAAGAAAAGGTCATTAATGGTTTGCCCAAGTTATTTGCAGAAAATGTAAGAACAAATATTAGGTTTAGGTTTAATGGAGATATTCCGTATGAAACCCTAACCTATGGTGAAATAATAAATTACATCAATAATATTGGCTTAACTCTTTGCACAGATTTAAGAATTCCATCTAAAATCAAGAGCGAAATTAAACAAAGTAAAAGAGAATTAGGAGATTGGTGTCTTCAATATGGCTATCAACCTATTGTTGCACCATCAAGTAAGAAATATAAGCGTAAAGAAAAAAAATATTTCAAGAAAATGAATAAAAATTATTATCATGATAAAACAAAAAAATTAAAGATGAAAATAAAAATAAAAAATATACAAAACATAAGCGTAAGAATCCAAGACAAACTTCTACCAGTCAAACCACTCCAATTTGTTATAAATGTGGTAGACCTGGACATTATATTTCAAGAAAATGAATAAAAATTATTATCATGATAAAACAAAAAAATTAAAGATGAAAATAAAAATAAAAAATATACAAAACATAAGCGTAAGAATCCAAGACAAACTTCTACCAGTCAAACCACTCCAATTTGTTATAAATGTGGTAGACCTGGACATTATAAAAATGAATGCAAGATGAAACAAAAAATCCAAAATTTAAAAAATTCTGAGGAACTTCAATCTCAACTTATCAATCTTCTTATTGAATCAAGTACAGAAGAATCAGTCATATTAATGATTCTTCTGATGATCAAATATTTGAAATTCAAGAAAATTCTTCTAATTCTTTAGACTATGAAGCGATAATTGTGATTGTAAAAATTCAATAAATGCAATTACTAGACAAGATAAAGAAACTATTCTTGACATGATTGATAAAATTGAAGATCCTGAAAATAAAAAGGAATATTTGCTCAAATTAAAAGATATTTTATTTAAAGAAGAAAAATCATTAATTCCTTCCTGAGACTCAACTTATAGTATGCAAAATATATATCAAAGGTTTTCTCAAACTCCTCAGCCTACTACTACTGAAGACCTTGTCCAAGAAATAAAAGAAATTAAAAATGAAATCAAGATCCTTAAGGAAGAAAACCAACAGATTCAATTGACATTACTAAAAATTCAAGTTAATGAAGCCTCTACCTCCGATAAAAGAGAAGAAAAAGATTCAGAATTTTTAGGAATTATAAATAAAAAAATATTTCAAAAATGGAATGTCAAAATTACTATCATCATCGATGATTCTTTGCAAATTGACACCATTGCTCTCGTTGATTTAGGAGCAGACGAAAATTGCATCGAAGAATGACTAATACCTACTCAATTATATGAAAAAAACAACTGAAAAATTATATGGTGCTAGTGGCACACCTTAAATATTCAATACAAATTAACTAAAGCAAATATTTGTGCCAATAACTGTAATCTTCAAATAAAAACTACTTTCATTCTTGTCAAAAACCTTATTGAACCAATAATTATTGGAATTCCTTTCTTAACTACTATATATCCATTTCAGGTATCTGCTAAAGGTATTACCACATATATTTGTGGACAATTAGTTGTTTTTAACTTCATTCACCCTCCTCGTGAAAAAAGATATTAAACTTCTTCAAGATGTTGCAATTCAAAAGAAACATAAACATATCAATTTCCTTTCTAAGGAAATTCAGAACCAAAACCTAGAACAAAGTCTTCAAACCCCCGACATTCAGGATAAAATTAAAAATTTAGAAAATTTATTCAATTTTGAAGTATGTTCTTATCTTCCTAGTGTCTTTTGGTGCCGAAAGAAACATATTGTTTCCCTTCCTTACGAGAAAGATTTTGATGAAAAAATATTCCAACAAAGGCAAGACCAATACAAATGAATGACGAATTATTGCAATATTGTCGTAATGAAATTGATCTACTTCTCAATAAAAAATTGATTAGACCTTCAAAATCTCATTGGTCTTGTTCAGCCTTTTATGTTCAAAATCAAGCTGAAATAGAACGAGGTGCTCAAAGACTAGTCATAAATTAAAAACCATTGAATAAAGTATTACAATGGATTAGGTACCATATACCTAATAAGAAAGATTTACTCAATAGGTTATATAAAGCGTCTATTTACTCAAAATTGATATGAAATCTGGATTTTGGCAAGTTCAAATTAATCAGTCGGATAGGTATAAAACTGCTTTTAATGTCCCGTTTGGACATTATGAGTGGAATGTAATGCCGTTTGGTTTAAAAAATGCTCCAAGTGAATTTCAGAATATTATGAATGACATTCTTAAACCTGTTTCACAATTCTCCATTGTTTACATTGATGATGTTCTTATTTTTCACCAAATCTACATTCTCATTTTGTCCATTTAAAAAAGTTTTTCAACATAATTAAGTAAAACGGTTTGGTTGTATCTGCACCAAAGATGAAATTATTCCAAATCAAAATCAAATTCCTTGGCCATAAAATTTTTCAAAACACAATCAAACCTATTGATCGGGCAATAGCTTTCTCAGACAAATTCCCTGATGAAATTAAAGACAAAACCCAATTACAACAATTTTTAGGATGTCTCAATTATTTATGAGATTTTTACCAAAATCTTCGTAAGATATGTGAACCATTATACCAGAGGCTTAGGAAAAACCCCAACCCTTGGTCCTCAGTGCACACAGAAATAGTCAAGAAAATTAAGCTACAAAGAACTACATTGTTTGTCAATTCTCAATCCTCAAGCTTCTCTTATAGTTGAAACAGATGCATCTCATATAGGTTATGGTGGAATTCTCAAACAAACAATAAATAATCAAACTTCGTTAGTCAGATTTCATTATGGAGTTTTGCTAGGTCCTAAAAAAAATTACTCTACTGTCAAAAAAGAAATTCTATAAATTGTTTTATGTGTTTCAAAATTTCAAGGTGATTTTATTAACAAAAAATTTCTCCTTCGAATAGATGGTTTTCTGCCAAAGAAATACTTTTGAAAGATGTTCAAAATCTTATTTCCAAACAAATTTTTACAAGATGGCAAGTTATACTTTCTTGTTTTGACTTCGAAATTGAATTTATCAAAGGAACTTCAAATTATTTACCAGATTTTTTAACCGAGAATTTTTTTAGGGAAAAAACGCTCAATCACCTTCATGGGCACTCCAATGAAAGCAAAACAGACAAAGGAATCATATGCAATGGTTCCTAGACCCTCAAGAAATCTGTCTCAAGAAAATTTTCCTCGATTACAGGGAACTCAATTTTAATTATTGTCTCAAGACTCAGAAGGATTCATTACTCCAAAATCCAAATCCAAATCTTCCAGAAATCCTACATTTTCTCAAGCAGCAGCTAATACCCCAGACAAAAGTCAAAAGACTTTACCTTCTTCCTCTCATCAATCTCCTTCTCCCTAAAAAAATCAATATGTTCCTAAAGAAGTCTCAATCTCTATAGCCATAATTGAACCAGAACAAAACGCATCATTAATTCCAGGAATTATCAATAATGTTTTACCTAAACACTTTCTTTTCCTTCCAGAAAATCTCAAAAAAACTCGAAAATTCTATGAATTCATCTTAGTTGATACTGATTCAATTGATATTACTCACAATCAAGACCCCATCCTTCACAAATAACATATTCAAAATGCAAGATTTCCAAAGTTTTATCCTTAACTGAGTGGAACCTCAATCATTTCACAGAGAAGAACCTTATCTCAACCTTTCAAGTCTCAAACCTTCAATTACTTTGATTATCAAAATGCATGGTACAATTTCCTTTGTGTTAGGGCTTTTGATAATTCATGGTTCTTCCATTTCGGTCAATGCAATCCCAAATTTCCTCATTGGTTTCTCAAATGGTGGTATTGTTTTGATCCTCAAAATCTCTCTTACCCCAATAAATTCAAGAAGGATTTAAATATGGTCAGATCATATGAAAAAACCTCAAGAAACTCAAGATCTACTTTTATCATTCTTTGCTTCTTTCAATTGTTGTTGGATCATGACATGAAATTTCAAAATTGAAAACAGAATCTCTGGATGTCCTATTCGTCGTCTTTCAATATCTATAAAAATAAAATGGTGGTCTGGTTTTAATAATCAAAATGCATGTTGTAATGCTGTTATCCAATGGTTCCATAAATTTACTGGAAGATCCATTCATTCAGTTTCAATGAACCTTCAAAATCAAGAATTTCATTTAAGCAAGAGCCAGATTCAAGCTTCTTTAGCCTCAGCCTCCAATAAAAAAGAATATAAGAAGCAATTATTTGATGCACTCTCCAGAATATCTCAAGATGATGATGATGATACAAGCGATGATGCAACATCATCTTTCACTCCACTCAATGAAGATGATTGTTTTGGCGTTTTTATTAATCAACACGTGAAGTAATTACCATGGCCGACAAGCTTTCAAGATTTTCAAGATTCCCTATCATCTCAATCTTTTGAAAAAGTCACAACTAGTTGGCTTTTTCTTTTGCTTTTATAATTGTGTGTAATAATTGACTACTGTTTTTATCTTCTTTTGAAGTCCGTTGTTTGATGTCCGTTCTCTATCTTATAAATAAGTGTGTATTGCCTAGTTGAGGGTAGAGTTTGTAATATATTATGTGCAATATCAGTTTGAATAATAAAATTGTGTTTTCCTTAATATTCTCACAAAAAATTTTAATTTTAATTTTCAACACACAGTCACGCACGGAAGTCATATCTCAGTAAGCTTCGTCCCAAAGGTCCTGTTCCCTCAAGCAAACCATCATTGGAATTGCCATCGGTCATTTTGCCCTAATACCGATTAAATAACAGATCAACAAAAAGGGAAATTCCCTGCTCCAGCTGAAATCGATGACAGATTTTTCAGAGCAAAACCCTAGCCATATTCAACTGCTTTCGGTTTCGATTGAAATGTGTAAATACTTGACCAATATTATCATTTTGATCAATTTTCCTTGTTGGGTTAAATTCATCATGACCCAAATATTTTTGATATTGATAAAATACTCCTAAACATTTGTAGATTATTTACTCTGTGTAGTTAACTTTAACCGTAGACCAAGTTTAAGTGTGACATGCCTAACCGGTCCGATGCATAGTCAAAATTGAAAAGGCAAATGTTTTAAAATCCGGAGCAGACCTATCCGATCAGATATATATCCGCTTCACTCGTCTCTCTGTATGATTATGTTTCATGTTTGGATTGATTGAAATGAAGAGAATGAAGGCAACATAACTTAAAAATTATTATTTAGTTGGATTTGAAGGGATGCAAAAGAATATAATAAAATGAAGCTTTGAATTATTGACGGTCTAAATTGAGGTTTTGAATATGATGTAATTTCAAAAATATTATATATATATATAAGAAGTTGTCCCTTAAAATTTTTTATCCTTTTAATTTTTATTTTCTAAAATAACTTAATTATCTTTAGAACCTATCTAATTATATTTAATTTCATTATTTTTTATTTAGCAAATAATGTATGGAACACTACATTATAATTTTTTTGACGTGATACATAAATGCACTCTTGTACTTACACCAAAAAGTCTAATGGCTCTACGATTTTTCAAAATGACCCATCACACAACCAAAGTTATTTTTTATGGTAATTAGTAATCTTGAGTACTGGTGTGGACATACAAATCAAATAAATATTTTTACCTTTAATTTAAAACATAAATATCAGCCTAAATATAATGTGTTTCATGAAAAAATATTACATATTATCAATTTATAAATTATAAGCTTTAAATCAAAATTCATTGTCATTATATTTTAATTAAAAAAAATGACCCTTACATTTATAAGAAAATAATGATTTCAAACTAGCCATTTCCCAACACTTATGTTTCCTTTATCTAGACTTCAAATCACAGTATGTAAAAACATACATACACATAACATATATATTTACAACTTTCATCAACAAATCTCTCTTAATTTCACACTTACATAAGGTTGAAATTACCTCCAAAATTATTACGTCGCATATACTTCATATTGACCTCTTTCATTCTCATATTTTCACCTCAATTACATTGGTGATTAAATATTATGTTATGTGTGCCTCATCAGGGCCGGTCCTGAATTTTTGGGTGCCCGGTGCGAAAGCTCAAAATGTGCCATTTTTCATTACGAAAACATATGTTTAAAAAAAAATAATATTTAACGAGGGTTGGAACCCAATCGAAGCTGGGGGCTAGGCCCTCACACCCAAATTATATTACTTGAGAAAATATATAAAGGGGAGACATAATACCTAAACCCCGACAATTTAGTGCCCCCTTAATTTTTGGGCCCTGGACAGTCGCCCTTGTGGCTCCTGCCCAGGGCCGGCCCTGTGCCTCATTTACATTGCTTACTTTCAGTTACATTAGTTACCTTAGTCACCTGTTAACTGGGTAATTTTGTAATTTCAAAAGTATTCAATTTAGAGTCGAAAACAATGTTATATAAACTGATAATTTGAGCGATTCAATACAGTCAATTTTAACTGCTTTAACTCGATATCAATTTTTAATTGATTTTGATCGATTAATTGGTCGATTTTTAATTTTTAATTTCCCAAAAATCATTCGTTTTTATATTTTAATCTATAAATAGAATAATGCCATTAAAAATAATGAAAACAAGTGAGAATATAATTCAATTTAAAAGAATTATTATAGAATAATAACATCGATATCTTTAATTTATTACATGTTATTAAATAAGGATATTGTAGTTGATTGAATAAGGCTTCCCCACCTATAATTTTTTAATTGTATCAAAATGGTTCATATTCATATGAGTTAGTTACCTCAGTCACATTACTTATTATAAAATTTAAAATAATCATAAATATTATATAATTACGTAACATCATCTAATTAAATTGTAAATATGATGATATGTTGAGTTGGTGCGTCAATCCAATACTACCATATCATGTGGCAAAACATGTGGAATTCTATAGACCCCATAATTATATTTGAATTTAAAATTTAAAATTATGACACCCACATATACCTACTTGCTCTCTCAAATTGACTTGGTGCATTAGCTCAAATACTTGAGTTTTTCTTCATACAATACATTTTTTGAAAAAAAAGAATAGATACCGTGCACATTTCATATGGTTGAGTGTTATACTAATGAAACATCTCCGTTTTGAGACATCATCATGCTCTATAAATCTATGCCACTTCTTTCTCACAAAGTCTTATCTCCCTTTGACACTTGTCCTTATCCCAATCGTAAGATCATGATCTGACGGCACTGATGTAATTTTTATTTGCTAGTGGTACGTCATTAAATATTCAATACAAACTAACTAAAGCTAAGATATGTGCCAATAATTGTAATCTTCAAATAAAATCTATTTTCATTCTTGTCAAAAACCTTACTGAACCAATAATTCTTGGAACTCATTTCTTAACTACTATATATCCATTTCAAGTATCTGCTGAAGGTATAACCACATATATTTGTAGACAATCAGTTGTTTTAACTTCATTCACCCTCATCGTGAGAAAGATATCAAACTACTTCAAGATGTTGCAATTCAAAAGAAACATAAACATATCAATTTCCTTCTAAAGAAATTCAAAATCAAAACCTATAACAAAGTCTTCAAGCCCCTGCTATTCAGGATAAAATTAAGGATTTAGAAAAATTATTCAATTCTGTAGTATATTCTGATCACCCTAAAAACATACATACACATAACATATATATTTACAACTTTCATCAACAAATTTCTCTTAATTTCACACTTACATAAGGTTGAAATTATCTCCAAAATTATTACGTCACATATATTGCATATTGACCTCTTTCATTCTCATATTTTTACCTCAGTTACATTGATTATTAAATATATGTTATGTGTGCCTCATTTACATTGCTTACTTTCAATTACATTAGTTACCTTAGTCATATTAGTTACCTCAGTCACATTACTCACCCTTAGGCACATTGTCGACCTTTTGTCACATTGAGCATAGTGACAATCATATTTTCTCAAGTCACAAATGTGACTATCAGTTACATGACTAACAATTAAGTTTATGAGCGTGTTTTAGTTAAATTTGTGATCTCAGTTACATTATGACTGTGTTTTTTTACCTACAATAACATTATGACTATTAATTGGGTGGCAGATAATTTAATAATGAGTGAGTGATTGATAATTTAGTAATGAATGTGCATCGGTTACATTTGTGTCTCAATCACATTTGTGACCTCAGTCATATTATGACCATGTTTTTTTTTACTACAATCATACAATGATTGTCAATTAGAAGTGTGTTTTTTTAACCAGAGCCATAATTTGACTATCAGTTGGATGATTGATAATTTAGTCATTACCTCAGTCACATTACTCACCCTTAGGCACATTATCGACCTTTTGTCACATTGAGTTTAGTGACAATCATATTTTCTCAAGTCACAAATGTGATTATTAGTTACATGACTAACAATTAAGTCTATGAGTGTGTTTTAGTTAAATTTGTGATCTCAGTCACATTATGACTGTGTTTTTTTTACCTACAATAACATTATGACTATTAATTGGGTGGCTGATAATTTAATAATGAGTGAATGATTGATAATTTAGTAATGAATGTGCCTCAGTCACATTTGTTGTCTCAATCACATTTGTGACCTCAATCATATTATGACCATGTTTTTTTAACTACAATCATACAATGATTGCCAATTAGAAGTGTGTTTTTTTAACAAGAGTCATAATTTGACTATCAATTGGATGATTGATAATTTAGTAATTACCTCAGTCACATTACTCACCCTTAGGCACATTGTCGACCTTTTGTCACATTGAGCATAATGACAATCATATTTTCTCAAGTCACAAATGTGACTATTAGTTACATGACTAACAATTAAGTCTATGAGTGTGTTTTAGTTAAATTTGTGATCTCAGTCACATTATGACCGTGTTTTTTTTTACCTACAATAATATTATGACTATTAATTGAGTGACTGATAATTTAATAATGAGTGAGTGATTGATAATTTAGTAATGAATGTGCCTCAGTCACATTTGTTGTCTCAATCACATTTGTGACCTCAGTCATTGTAGACAACAGGACCTGGGCGACGCCGTTCCTAGGCTCGCGGCACTAGTTGGGAAGTACGAAATAACATGGAGTCGCCACCCGGTGTGAACCGGGACAAAGATTTAAGGCCGCACTCACCCCTCGCAAGGGAAGACCTCAAACCGTTGGGTTCGGAATGGTCCCTTACTTATGTCACTTGTAATGAAAGGATTTATGTAATAATTTAACCAGGCTTAAGTAACACTTATTTCCAAGAGGATCATGCTTCCAAATTCTCATATGCATACATCAACAAGTTCATCACAACATGCAACATCACATGGCAATCTCATGAACATATTTCAATCCTATAATATGGAAAATTAAGAACAACCTAATCATGCTTGAGTACTATCTCATGAACCTATTAACCAAATAACATGCTAACAGCCTAATCATGCTTGAATACAATCCCGAGAACACATAGAATGGATAAATGCAGGGATACAAATAATACGGTTGGCTATATAACACAAGAAAAATCAACCAAGAGGCAATTATGCATGAATATGATAAGACAGACTCAGTTCAGTGTGTTCACGTTCGTGTAGCGTTCGTAAACGCGTTCGAACGGAAATGAAACAGAATGCTCACGTTCAAGTAGCGTTTGATAACGCGTTCGAACGGAAATGAAACAGAATGCTCGCGTTCGTATGGCGTTTGATAATGCGTTCGAACGGAAATGAAGCAGAATGCTCACGTTCGTATGGCGTTCGTAACGCGTTCGAACGGAAATGAGACCTGATGCATGATAAGGCAAAATGTATGCGCGTTCGAGTTGCGTTCGTAAACGCGTTCGAACGGGAACAGACCTGATGCATGAAATAGGACGCAATACATAAACAACAAAATAAAGGGGCGCGGCGAAGTACTGCCGTAAAGGTGGCCTTTTGGGGCTCTTGATCTCTCAAAGAGAGGACCTTTAGACCAACATACTAAGCCCATGCGCGTCACATCACATCATGCATACAAACATAAAGACAATCATAGTATTCTAAGTATGTCCGATTGAACGTATCTTGCATCCAACCGAACACACATCAACCGGCGCGGCAAAGCATCGTGGTAAAAGGGCTTTAACCCCTCCCCATAGGGGATCTTTCATTCCACTTACTAAACCCATGCGCTCGATTGAGTCATGCATACGAAAATAAAGACAATCATATCAAACTAGGTATGCTCGATTGAACGTATCTCGCATTCAACCGAACACATATCAATCGGTGCGGCAAAGCGTCGTGGTGAAGGATTTTAACCCCTCCAATTAGGGAACCTTTCATCGCACTTACTAAGCCCATGCACTCGATCATATCATACGAGAATAAGCAACATACAGATTTTAAATGACAAGAAATAAATAAACCAAAGCAACACAACACAAGAGAAGGTGCTGTTTACTCAAATGATACGTGGAGTTGTGTCCCATGTACAGACCGCACTACCGTCCATTCGGATTCGGCTACGGAATTTACGTCTGGGTTTCCATCCTATATACCACAAGAGACAACACTCTTCCATTCATCCAATACCCACAACACACATCATACACACAACAAATGCCACAAGTATTGAAAATATAATCAAAGTAAATGACCAGAAATTAAATAAGAATAAGTGTAAAAGATACCCTCAGGTCTAACCTTTTAAATCACCTCTCGGATGTACGGTACACGATCGTCGGAAGGGTGGATGCTCCGCAACTCTCCCGGTTCACTGGTTCACTGTTCTCGTTCGTTGTCTTACTGTTTTGAGTCCGTTTTGCTACTGTTTCCTTGTGGTTTCGCTGCCGTCTCCTCTTTATCTTTTGCTTACTCTTTTTGGGTGTGTTCTTCCTGTAATTTTTATGTGTGTTGTGTATGAGCTAGGGACTAGGGTTGAGAAGGTTGGTGAAGGGTTCTTTTTTATCGGCAAAGGGTTGGGCTTGACAAGGAAAGGGATTTGGCTAATTAAAGAGGGATTTGATTTGGTTTGGTTAAGGGAAGTCAAAGATTGAGGGGGGGGACAAATTTTGGCTAGATAGGGAAGGTTGAATATTTGATTGGCTTGGTTTAGGAATACAATATTTTAGATTGGTAATTATCTTATTAGATTAGGAAGTCAAATATATGATTGGCTTTAATTGGTTGATTGATTTTAACTTTGTATGATTATATTTTTGATTTAGTATGTGATTTGTTTAATTTAGGCATGATTTTATTTTAAGTTGGTAATTGTTTATTTTATGTTTGGTATATGTTTTATTTAATTATTTAATTAATTTAATTATTATCTTATTTAGTTAATGTTTTAATTAATATTTATTTATTTAAATTGGGATGTGTTTTATGGGCTTTGGGGGGGCTAATTGGGCTGGATGTGAGGCTAGCAGCAAAACCAGAATTACTGACACCGTTCGAACGCTTCATCGAACGCGGCACGAACGCCCGCAATCCGTTTGACGTTCGAACGTAAACACGAACGCAGCACTAACGAAAACAGTGAACCTTGTTTATTCTGAATTTCCCCTTCCGATGTCCGTTTCCCGTGACCTCCGTGACTTAAAAGGTAGTGTCTCCAAAATGAGACTCATCATAGGGACTTATGTGTAAAAATGCAGTGCCTACAGTCGCCCCCACTTTGATGGGACTTGTGTAATGTGCAACAGTGACAATCCTATCAAAGTTATGCAATGCATTTCTACTTACCTGGCTTGCCAGCTGCCACTTGACTTACCATGTGTTGAGTTGATTTGGGTGGTGAGGTGCTGCGACCCCTGGTTCATTCCCGAACCGTGTTGTGATGTGGTCCATTCCCGAACCGTTACCGTAAGGTGTCCATTCCCGAACTGTTACTGTAAGTTGGTCCATTCCCGAACCGTGCTTCCATTCTTGGAGTGCCATTCCCGGCTTGTTCATTCTTGAACTCTGCTCCATTCTTGGATTGTCATTCCCGGCTTGTTTATTCTCGAACTGTGTTGAGATGAGGCTTTATTCCTCCCGAGCTTTATTCCCGAACTGTTGAGATGAGGCTTTATTCCTCCCGAGCTTTATTCCCGAACTGTACTGACATGAGGCTTTCTTCCCCTTGAGCTTTGTTCTCAAACTTATACTGAAATGAGGATTCTTCCTCCCGAGCTTTATTCCCGAACTGTTGAGATGAGGCTTTATTCCTCCCGAGCTTTTTCCCAAACTGTACTGACATGAGGCTTTCTTCCCCTTGAGCTTTGTTCTCAAACTTATACTGATATGAGGCTTTCTTCCTCTTGAGCTTTGTTCTCAAACTATACTGACATAAGGCTGTTATTCCCCTGGGCTTTGTTCCCTGACTGTGTTAACTGTGGGCTTTGTCCCCGAACTGTACTGAATGTGGGCTTTATTCCCGAGTTTGTAGGCTTTCTTCCTGAACTGTACTGAATGTGGGCTTTATTCCCGTACTGAGCTGAATGCAGGCTTTCTTCCTGAACCGTTACTGTAAGTTGCTCATTCCTGAACTGTTATCGTGAGGTGGTTCATTCCCGAACCGTTACTGTAAGGTGGTTCATTCCTGAACCGTGCTTCTATTCTTGGAGTGCCATTCCCGGCTTGTTCATTCTTGAACTGTCCATTCCCGGACCATATCTCCATTCTCAGAGTGTCATTTCCGACTTGTTCATTCTTGAACTCTGCTCCATTCTTGGATTGCCATTCCCGGCTTGTTCATTCTTGAACTGTCCATTCCCGGACTATATCTCCATCCTCGGAGTGCCATCCTCGGCTTGTTCATTCTTGAACTGCCCATTTTCGGACTATATCTCCATTCTCGGAGTGCCATCCTCGGCTTGTTCATTCTTGAACTGCCCATTCCCGGACTATATCTCCATTCTCGGAGTGCCATCCTCGGCTTGTTCATTCTTGAACTGCCCATTCCCGGACTATATCTCCATTCTCGGAGTGCCATTCCCGGCGTGCTCATTCTCGAGCTGTCCATTCCCGGACTATATCTCATTCTCGGCAGAACTGATCTGATGTAATGTGGGCCTCGCCCCCAGAATGCCATACCCGGCAAGACTGATACTGATGTAATGTGGGCCTCGACCCTGGGACTCATTCCCAAACTGTGTTTGATGTGGGCCTCGACCCTGGGACTCATCCCCAAAACTGATGTTGAAGTGGGCCTCGGCCCCAACTGCTACTGACATGGGCCTCGCCCCCAGATTGATGCTGATGCGGGCCTCGACCCTTGGGACTCATCCCCAAAACTGATTGCTGAAGTGGGCCTCGGCCCCAACTGCTACTGACATGGCCTCGCCCCCAGATTGATGCTGATGTGGCCTCGACCCTCGGGACTCATCCCCAAAACTGATTGCTGAAGTGGGCCTCGGCCCTAACTGCTACTGACATGGGCCTCGCCCCCAGATTGATGCTGATGTGGGCCTCGACCCTCGGATTCATTCCCGAAACTGATTGCTGAAGTGGGCCTCGGCCCCAACTGCTACTGACATGGGCCTCGCCCCCAAATTGATGCTGATGTGGGCCTCGACCCTCGGATTCATTCCCTGGATTCATTCCAAAATTCTGCTGATGCGGGCCTCGGCCCTGGGATTCATTCCAAAATTCTGCTGATGTGGGTCTCGACCCTGGGATTCATTCCAAAATTCTGCTGATGTGGGCCTCGGCCCTGGGATTCATTCCCTGGATCCATTCCAAAATTCTGCTGATGCGGGCCTCGGCCCTGGGATTCATTTCCGGGATTCATTCCAAAATTCTGCTGATGTGGGCCTCGGCCGCAGAATGATGTGGGCTTCGCCCTAAATTGATATTGATATGGGCCTCGCCCCCAGACTGATACAGCTGATATGGGCCTCGCCCCCAGACTGATACTGATATGGGCCTCGCCCCAAGACTGATACTGATATGGGCCTCGCCCCAAGACTGATACTGCTGACATGGGCCTCGCCCCCAGACTGATACTGATATGGGCCTCGCCCCAAGACTGATACTGATATGGGCCTCGGCCCTGGGACTCATCCCCAAAATTGATAGTGATGTGGGCCTCGGCCCCAACTGCTACTGACATGGGCCTCGCCCCCAGACTGATGCTGATGTGGGCCTCGACCCTGGGATTCATTCCAAATTCAGACGACGTGGGCCTCGGCCCTATGATTCATTCCCTTGGGATTCATTCCCGAAACTCTGCTATTGTACTGTTACTGCTTCTGGTTGGCTTGCATTTGACGCTTTCTCTTTTTCTCCTTTGAAATCTGTTATTACAAAACAGAACAAACACAAAAAGGATGCGAATATGTTACGTGTATGCATGCATGCATGATTGGGTTTCCTATCCCGTTGGGTTATGTCTTTTGCCGGTAATCCTGGTGGCTGCTTGGTCTTTTGACAAGTCTGTCCTCTTCCCTAACCAACATGTATCTATGATGGCTTTCAGAACATAAGGGTTAACATGATGTATGTATGCATGGGGTGCATGAGATGCATATGATACAAGGAATATATCAACTCATTAAAATTCTCACACAAATCGCCCATCATCATTTCAGAAGCTTTTGGGCTAACTGTCATAGGAGTGAACTCGTCCCAGTTTAAATGGCCCAACAAGTTCACATCTCATGGCAAGAAGTCCAACCGTATCCAAATGATAATGTTCCTAAACACAAACATATAATGAAGATAATGCAAACGTAATAATTTCTACAGTATGGCCCATCAACATTTCAGAAGCTTTGGGCCTAATAGTCATAAGGTACGGACTTGCCCCAGTTTAAATGGCCCAACAAGTCCGCATTTCTGACAATAGTCCAACTGCATCCAAATGAGGATGGTCCACAAGCACATACTCAAGGAAATAATTGCTACTTTAGCCAACCCGGTCTATGGGTGGGTTAGTAAGAGTATAGACAAAGGCTCTCACCGGCGAGGGATGGCCCACAACTAGGTCTCCCCACTCAAGGGTTCGAGCAACCAAGTGAGTGCACCCCTTTTTATACACTAAGGTACGTGCCAATGAGCTATGGTGTGTGACGGACTGTCAAATGGATTTCCCGTTGTAGATTCCCCAGAGGGAAGGTGGAGCGAGGCTCACTTAAATACCCAAGCCTCTTAGGCTCTTATCGCTTGTTGTCAGGAATAAACAACGAGTCCTCCAAATTAGTCCATCACAATAGGCTACCAGTAGATGGCTATCTAGGTGCCTTCACAGCTTTTCCTTCTAGAAAGGTAGTGAATGAAGGAAGACACCAAACCATTACCTAGCCTTAAAATGCCTTTGATTAAACCCTCACTTTATCCACTATAGACACGGTCAATTAAAACATAAATCCAAACATCACAAGACAATATTTCGGGGCCAATTCTCTATCCCCAGTGGAGTCGCCAGACTGTAGGACAACAGGACCTGGGCGACGCCGTTCCTAGGCTCGCGGCACTAGTTGGGAAGTACGAAATAACATGGAGTCGCCACCCGGTGTGAACCGGGACAAAGATTTAAGGCCGCACTCACCCCTCGTAAGGGAAGACCTCAAACCGTTGGGTTCGGAATGGTCCCTTACTTATGTCACTTGTAATGAAAGGATTTATGTAATAATTTAACCAGGCTTAAGTAACACTTATTTCCAAGAGGATCATGCTTCCAAATTCTCATATGCATACATCAACAAGTTCATCACAACATGCAACATCACATGGCAATCTCATGAACATATTTCAATCCTATAATATGGAAAATTAAGAACAACCTAATCATGCTTGAGTACTATCTCATGAACCTATTAACCAAATAACATGCTAACAGCCTAATCATGCTTGAATACAATCCCGAGAACACATAGAATGGATAAATGCAGGGATACAAATAATACGGTTGGCTATATAACACAAGAAAAATCAACCAAGAGGCAATTATGCATGAATATGATAAGACAGACTCAGTTCAGTGTGTTCACATTCGTGTAGCGTTCGTAAACGCGTTCGAACGGAAATGAAACAGAATGCTCACGTTCGAGTAGCGTTTGATAACGCGTTCGAACGGAAATGAAACAGAATGCTCGCGTTCATATGGCGTTTGATAATGCGTTCGAACGGAAATGAAGCAGAATGCTCACGTTCGTATGGCGTTCGTAAACGCGTTCGAACGGAAATGAGACCTGATGCATGATAAGGCAAAAATGTATGCGCGTTCGAGTTGCGTTCGTAAACGCGTTCGAACGGGAACAGACCTGATGCATGAAATAGGACGCAATACATAAACAACAAAATAAAGGGGCGCGGCGAAGTACTGCCGTAAAGGTGGCCTTTTGGGGCTCTTGATCTCTCAAAGAGAGGACCTTTAGACCAACATACTAAGCCCATGCGCGTCACATCACATCATGCATACAAACATAAAGACAATCATATTATTCTAAGTATGTCCGATTGAACGTATCTTGCATCCAACCGAACACACATCAACCGGCGCGGCAAAGCATCGTGGTAAAAGGGCTTTAACCCCTCCCCATAGGGGATCTTTCATTCCACTTACTAAGCCCATGCGCTCGATTGAGTCATGCATACGAAAATAAAGACAATCATATCAAACTAGGTATGCTCGATTGAACGTATCTCGCATTCAACCGAACACATATCAATCGGTGCGGTAAAGCGTCTTGGTGAAGGATTTTAACCCCTCCAATTAGGGAACCTTTCATCGCACTTACTAAGCCCATGCACTCGATCATATCATACGAGAATAAGCAACATACAGATTTTAAATGACAAGAAATAAATAAACCAAAGCAACACAACACAAGAGAATGTGCTGTTTACTCAAGTGATACGTGGAGTTGTGTCCCATGTACAGACCGCACTACCGTCCATTCGGATTCGGCTACGGAATTTACGTCTGGGTTCCATCCTATATACCACAAGAGACAACACTCTTCCATTCATCCAATACCCACAACACACATCATACACACAACAAATGCCACAAGTATGAAAATATAATCAAAGTAAATGACCAGAAATTAAATAAGAATAAGTGTAAAAGATACCCTCAGGTCTAACCTTTTAAATCACCTCTCGGATGTACGGTACACGATCTTCGGAAGGGTGGATGCTCCGCAACTCTCCCGGTTCACTGGTTCACTGTTCTCGTTCGTTGTCTTACTGTTTTGAGTCCGTTTTGCTACTGTTTCCTTGTGGTTTCGCTGCCGTCTCCTCTTTATCTTTTGCTTACTCTTTTTGGGTGTGTTCTTCCTGTAATTTTTATGTGTGTTGTGTATGAGCTAGTGACTAGGGTTGAGAAGGTTGGTGAAGGGTTCTTTTTTATAGGCAAAGGGTTGGGCTTGACAAGGAAAGGGATTTGGCTAATTAAAGAGGGATTTGATTTGGTTTGGTTAAGGGAAGTCAAAGATTGAGGGGGGGGGGGGGACAAATCTTGGCTAGATAGGGAAGGTTGAATATTTGATTGGCTTGGTTTAGGAATACAATATTTTAGATTGGTAATTATCTTATTAGATTAGGAAGTCAAATATATGATTGGCTTTAATTGGTTGATTGATTTTAACTTGGTATGATTATATTTTTGATTTAGTATGTGATTTGTTTAATTTAGGCATGATTTTAGTTTAAGTTGGTAATTGTTTATTTTATGTTTGGTATATGTTTTATTTAATTATTTAATTAATTTAATTATTATCTTATTTAGTTAATGTTTTAATTAATATTTATTTATTTAAATTGGGATGTGTTTTATGGGCTTTGGGGGGGCTAATTGGGCTGGATGTGAGGCTAGCAGCAAAACCAGAATTACCGACACCGTTCGAACGCTTCATCGAACGCGGCACGAACGCCCGCAATCCGTTTGACGTTCGAACGTAAACACGAACGCAGCACTAACGAAAACAGTGAACCTTGTTTATTCTGAATTCCCCTTCCGATGTCCGTTTCCCGTGACCTCCGTGACTTAAAAGGTAGTGTCTCCAAAATGAGACTCATCATAGGGACTTATGTGTAAAAATGCAGTGCCTAGAGTCATATTATGACCATGTTTTTTTTAACTACAATCATACAATGATTGCCAATTAGAAGTGTGTTTTTTTAACCAGAGTCATAATTTGACTATCAGTTGGATGATTGATAATTTAGTCATAATTGTGCCTTAGTCACATTAGTGACCTCAGTCATATCATAACTGTGTTTTTTTTATTTTTTTTTTATCTATAGTCACACAAAATAAGAAGTGCGCTTTTTTTAACCACAATCAAAATGAATAGTCAGGTGACTGATAATTTAATCATGAATATACTTCAGTTATATTGTGATTACGATTTTTATCTACTATCATACACTAATTGTCAATTAAGTATGTGGTTGAATATGTAATTTTTTTTTTTTTTTTATGTACAATCACAATGTGACTATAAGTAATTATATAAATATATATAAAAAATGAATGGATATTTATTGTGCATTTAAAGTGAAATAAATATTTTTAAAATGTAATGTTTAAGTTTAAGGGGGGTGTATTCAATTGAGATTTTAAAAGACTATTTATGAATAAATAAGTCCTGTAGATTTTAAAAGACATTTAAAGAATGTAATAGACATTTAAAGAATGTGATGACTTACAAGATTTTATTAGATTTCTTTTAATCAAGATTTTTTACATATTAGATTTTAAAAGACTTATTTCATAAGAATTTGTAAGATTTGAAAGGACCATTATATTTTTTTTCCCTTTTTTATAACCGATATTATATGGAACGTAACCATAAATAAAAAAAAGTTAATAAAAGTCAATTGGTTCAAAATGTCCGAATGTCATTTCTCTGACCTAGGAATATTTTATGAGTTTCTATGACAAAATGTAATTTCTCTGACTTAGGAAGAAAAGATAACACTTCGGCATCAATTATCTTAATAATTGATAAATAATTTTTTCCTTAAATTTGGGTTTTTTTTAAAAAATAAAATACAAGTAAAAAATTAGCGAGAAAATGAGGAAAAATATCATTGTTGTGCTAAATTCATTTTGTACATTATTATCTATCCGAATGAAGAAGTTATGTTGGCCTCAAAGAAAATCTAGGAAATTATCTTTAAATGTGATAGAATTTTCCTCCTCGAAAATGAAATTCATTAAGAAAAATAGTTTGAGAAATGACATTATCAGTTGCATTTAAAAGAAAGTCATATTGTTTTATTTTGAAAGAAAAAATAAGAAATTACTAATAAGCAAGTAATTTGTTCACGAATAATTAACATGTATGTTCATATTCTATTTTCTAACTAACATGTATGTTCATATTCTATTTTCTAACACTCAAAAAAATCTTATGTAAAAAGTCTCATGGGTTAAGGTGGGATTTTTTTATAGAGTTTGGTATTTATAATTTTCACTAAAAAGTCCCACAGAATCACACATATAAAAGAATCCTTCAAAATAATTATGTTTTTCAATACCATAAGACTTTCTATTACTTGTTTAAAATCCTGATTGAATATCACTAGATTTGGATGCACTCTTAAAAAATCCTAATAGTCTTAATGGAATACCACAAGACTTTTTAGATTATTTAAAAATCTTAATTGAATACCACAAGACTTATTTAACCCAAAAAAGTCTTTTAAAATCTCAATTGAATACACCCCGTTTAAATCTCACGGGAGATAATTGATTAAAAAATATATTTAGAAAAAAAAAAAAAAATTATCGGGTAAAAAGACAAAAACAAAGCAATAAATTTCTAATTTCTTAATGAGTAATCAACCACTAGTCCCGATCTCATCTCTCCTCTCACAGCACCCGGTCATCAGAAATCGATCTGGATTTCTCAAACACCACCTGAAATCGGTCGCTGCACTGCCGTCCGACAGAAATCGACCTCATCGCTGCTACGCCGCTATCACTTTTCCTGTCAAATCGCCGACTGACAGAAAGGTTTTGATTTTATTTTACTTCATTTCTGAAACTGAAATCTTGGAAAATAAAACTGAAACCCGTGCTTTGGTTATGCTTACTTCTGCCCCGGAAACCCCTGATGTTTATTTCCCAAATCTGTTCCCATTCCCATTTGAAACCCTTTTGCTTAATTATTCCCTGTAGAAGACTACTGAAACCCCATTTGCTTAATTCATTCTATTAATTGTGATCCTAAGATTAGCTAATAAAAACAATTCGAGTAATTAATCTTACTGGTTTGTCAGTTGTGAATTATGAAACACACTTTTATTTGTTACCTTTATAAAATCCTCATCATTATACATCGCAGATCTCGTTGCTGTAAATCCCACTATCATTTTTTTTCCTTGTTTTTGCGAGCAACTTTTTATGGGCATTTTGTTTTGGATTCAATCGATCATTGGGTTGAACTCAATTTTGTATTTTTTTTCTTCTTTTTGCGTTTGCGTTTAGCATTAGTGATGGGTTGCTGTTAGAATTTATTATTTGATCTATTTTTGTTATTGTTTTTCTTGAACTCATCTGATTGACCGATCTTGTAAAAATTTATAATTATTGTTATCAAGGGAATAGAGAATTGTTGATTTTGGAACAATGGACAAGTCAAGTGCACTGGATTATATCAACCAGATGTTTCCCACAGGTCTGTTCAACTTCTATTTTGAAGCACAATTTCAAATTTTGTTGTCTTTCAATTAGTTGTATTTTTTTACGTTAAGATAGGGTTTAATGGGATTCGAATGGGGCTATTTTGGGCATGATTCTATTGTAAGAAGATTAGCAAAGAAGAATCATGGCAATTTCTTTAAGGATGGTCAGTCTTTTTCATCTTATCTCATACCTAAAATGCCTAAGTCTTTTTTAAGTATTCAATTCTTCTTGAAGGCCATTCATGAACAACTCGTAGTCGTAGTCGCGTAGGCTAAAAATAGGAAACAGGGAATAGCTTTTATTGACAAATAGTGAAGTTCTTTTTACAAGAAGATGATGCACATTTATCACATGCTAGTTAAAAATGGGCCAGTATACATATATAACTACAATGGAAGTAGAAGCCTTCTGGAATGTTCTGAATTTAACATGTTTAGAATTGCAGAAATTGAAGAAAATTAGCTTAATTTATGTTCAAATTAAATAATTCCATATATGATATGATTGGATAATTTTTATATGTGCAACTATGAAATTATGTCAATCATGATCACTGTTTGACATCATAGCAGGTTGAGATAGTTTATATTGTCCATAACTTAATTTGCATGCTTGCAACTCCTGAACTCCACGATGATATTGTTAAGTTATTGCATATTATCGTATTTATTGGTTTTATTTTCATTTTGTTCAATGTGGTAATATATAGAGGCATCTTTATCTGGTGTTGAGCCACTTATGCAAAAAATACATAGTGAGATTCGTCGTGTGGATGCTGGAATTTTAGCTGCTGTTCGGCAACAGGTAATTTTTTTCACTTACTAGTTCCTTAATGCTACATCGTCAATCATGCAGGGTAACTGGAGTGTATTGTGTTGTTTGTTAAGATTTGTTAGATATTTTTATATCTGTAGCTTCTGATTTTCTGTGTAGTTGAATGCTTTGGGGTTGGTAGGTTCTTGCTCTATGTGTGCATGTGTGTCCAACAACCGTTTCCACAATGTTACTTGCTATGATCAGAGGCTTTCTAACATTTTAGGCTATCTATCAATCTATCTATGTAACAGTGGTTTCCATAAAGCTACTTATTAAGTCAGAAAGTTATGGGACTACTAATTAATTCATAAGTTTGGCGGCATCTCATTCCATTAATTCGTGGAATGGATGAATATGGAAATGTCTAAATCTTATAGACTACATATTACATGTAAAGCTTTAGCCTATTCAAAAACAATTTTTGACTATAGACCTGAAAGCATCTCCCAGCATGCAGGAATTTCTACTTTCAATAACACTTCTAATGGATTGGAATAATTACTATATTTACAACGGAGAACTTGCAACTATAACAACAAGATGTCAAGATATACCATTTTCATTAGTTCTTTGCAATATGTTTATAAACTTGGTGGACATGCTGTATGTGAAACTATGTTCTTGATATGCATTAATTAGGACCGGCTATGCACGTTATGAGAAAAAAGTTCATTTCAGACTCACTTAATCAAAGCAAGTTTTGCATTGAAAGAGCAAGTCATTCTTTGATTTTAGGTAGGATTGGGGGATTGCTATCCTTGAAAGTTCATCTTTTGGACTTTCCTCTTTTTGTTACTTGAATTACTTTTATTTTTGGTTACAGGAGAATTGTTTTTTGGGATGATGTTCTGTGTGATTGTCGTTTCTTTTTATCTTTTCCATATATTTTATCATTTCTCTTTTAGTAAAGGCAGGCCTAGATTTTACTCTTCTCATTCTATACTGTTAGTTAAGATTAAGTTGTCTTCTTTTTTCTCTTCATGTGTGTTGCCATTTATCTGTCATCTTTTGAGCCAGCCGATGCGTTTAAACTTTCTTTCTAGTGGGATTTTACTCATAATTGCGAGCATTTTCCTTACCTTCACACATGCACAAGTACATACATAGACGTTAGACACATTCATGCAATTATGACGGTCCTCTCTAGAGCAATACCTCCCATTGACTGATACAATCACCTTGATTCTTGCACCTGAACAAAATAATTTTATATAGGCTTTTATTGGTCTTTAATTGCTAGTCATTGTGAATTTAGAGTAACTCAGGAACCAAAGCAAAGGAAGATCTTGCTGCTGCTACACATGCTGTGGAGGTCAGTTCATCTCTTGTAAAGTTTAAAATTCTTTACATATAATATGAGAGGGTCTCTTGAAGGATAGCCTGTATGCAAAAGTCTCTGCTTATTAAATTGAGGTTAAGAATGAGAAATGAAGGAAAAAGCTTTCAATTTTGCATCTGGAAATTCTTTTCTAATTTTGGCATTTGGGTTGTAATGCAGGAACTCATGTATAAGATCCGGGAAATAAAAAACAAAGCTGAGCAAAGTGAAACAATGGTTCAGGAAATCTGCCGTGATATTAAGAAGTTGGACTTTGCAAAGAAGCATATAACAACTACTATCACTGCTCTTCATCGCCTTACGATGTTAGGTTATTTTAGTCTATTACTTCATGTTGTTACATTGAGTTTGTCTATATGTTTTTATCTGAAATACCGATGCTGGATGGAACTTGGTGGTTGCCAATTAAGATCATAATGATAATAAGTGTAATACACCTATTACTAAAATGTCAAGATATTGGGTGTATGCATGATGCATCTTAAAGGTAGAACATATGCTTTCAACTTGTGATCACCGAATTAATCATTGAGAATATCAATAGTATAAGTTCTTACATCTGAATTTGAAACTTATGATTTCGACAAGATGCCCTATAGCACAAACATGAATTGTTTACTTATCTATGTTTCATCCGTAGTCAAAATGTGACATTTTAATGTGCTTCCAGCGTACTTCATTGTTTTATAATGGTTTTGAGCACTAAAGTGTATTTCTTACTGATGTACCCTTTCTTGTGTTATAACAGTATCTGCTGTTGAGCAGCTACAAGTAATGGCTTCAAAACGACAATATAAGGAGGCTGCTGCGCAGCTTGAGGTAACTTAACTCGATAATTTAATTTGTAATCTCTGATGTAGGTCAGAAGTTTTTACTTTTCAGATATACCTGTGGACATTTACTGGTTTGTGGCTTGATATTTTTCTTTTTATTTACGCTGGTTTGACGTTGTTTGTTGTGCTTTTTGTATGGGCAAATATTAGGCTGATTTTTGTTTATTGAAGTGTTTTCCAATTTTGTTTCATTTTCCCTCTTTGGGCATGGATTTCAATGTATCAGTTTCAGTTTAAACTGTTTCCTTGCCCTTTTTGTGTATTAATTGACCTTTCTTTGGCTCGAGAGAGGAAAAATAATT
This sequence comes from Zanthoxylum bungeanum, assembly GCA_019454045.1. Classification (NCBI taxonomy): domain Eukaryota; kingdom Viridiplantae; phylum Streptophyta; class Magnoliopsida; order Sapindales; family Rutaceae; genus Zanthoxylum; species Zanthoxylum bungeanum. The sequence continues at coordinate 63,161 of SKCR01034657.1, forward strand.
TTTTTTGGAAATTTTCCCTAATAGACCACTTTTCTATCTCATCTTCTGAAAGTTTTTTGTCTTCTAGTTTTTTCACGTAGAATGCACTTTCTGAGCATAAAAAGATTTGGACGAAACTTTTGGAAAGTTATCAGGATAAATCTCTTGTTTACTGCCGACTCCATATGATGCCATTTTTTGTTCTAATGTGGGCTTGTCTGTGATTCCACTTTCACATATAAGAAAAGAATGATTTTGTTTGATGAAGTTTTGTGAAATGTGAATTGCCTTGATTGTTTTTTCATTTTTCTCATGGATTGGGCAAAATGATTATTTCTTGTGTATTTTGTATTTTAAATGAGGATGAGTTTTGGTTTAACGGTAAGGTTACTCCATTGTGACCTAGAAGTCACAGGTTCGAATCGTGAAAATAGCCTCATTGCAAAAAAAAAAAAAAAAAGCAAGGGTAAGGCAACATATACATTGAATCCTCCCAAGAGCCACAATGTGGGAAGCCTCGTGCATTGAGCCGTCCTTTTTATTTTGTATTTTAAATCCTCCGTACTTTCAGTAAATTAAAATGACATTTGGACTTGAAATTTGAAGCCATTTTCCTCTTGGATTTGAAATTTGAGGGTTTTGAATGATTTTTGACTAAATAACTGTAGGTTTTGATTTTTCCCAAAGAATTTGTATGAAATTATGTATTTATACATGAGCGCTTTAATTTGTTTGTGCTTCTCTCTCTCTATCTTCTGCCTAGGCATTTGCAAAGTAGGCTTCTTCGTCATCTTCCTTGAATATTCTTATTGTCTATCATAATTTAAGTTGTTTTAAAGAAAATTCCCCTTTTCAACATTTTGTTTGAGAATTGCCTCAATATCTTTGTATGGAAGTGAATCATGTTTTACCTAAGCTAATTCTAATGTCATTTCAGGCTGTAAATCAATTATGTAGTCATTTTGAAGCCTATAGGGATATTCCAAAAATCACAGAGCTCAGGGAGAAGTTTAAGAATATAAAACAAATACTCAAGTCGCATGTGTTCTCTGACTTCTCAAGGTATTTATTCTGTCTTATGCTCTCTTTTGACTTGTTTGTTTTCGGATATTTACTTTGGTGTTGTGATATTTAATCAACGCTTAATCGCAAATTGCTATTTGAGGAACCAGTCAATTTTGACCGCTTTAAATGGACACCGATTTTCGGGTGATTTTGGCTGATTTCTGATTTCCAAAAAATCGTCTGATTTAAGTTTTAATCTATTTTTAACTTTTTAATATTTTTTGGGGTTTTGATTGATGATTTTACTTGAAAAAGAGAGAGATAACATTAGAATCGATTAAAAAGAGTAAGAATATGCTTCAATTTAAAAGAATTATTAACAAGGTTATAATATCGGTATCCTTAATTTATTATGTTTTCTTAAACAAGGATAAATTTTTCTATTTGTATTAAAATGATCTGTATTCATATCCTATGAATGATTTTCTTCAAATAGACCTCTTAAGAAATATTGACCTTATTGGTCAATATATGGTAAATAATATATGGAGTATGTTGAAGTATTGTGAAACAATAAAACAAAAGGATTTTCGAGGAAGGGTTAGGAGAGGAAGTGTTGAATTGAGAGATAAAGTTTGCTTTTTTTTTTTTTTATTACTTATCTTTGGTCTCCAGTGAAAAAGATATTTGGGCATACTTTGCTGTTTTTTATTCTGTTTATTGGGAAGCTCTGGTTTCTTTAGGCTGATTGTTTTTTGTACATGTTTGTATATCGTGGAAGTCTGGTCCACTATACATGTATATCCTAACTTTTTATGAATACTCTTCGTTTCTTATAGGAAAAAGGATACTCATTTATATACTAACTTCTTTTCTCTGTTCATCTCAGCTTAGGTACTGGCAAAGAGACAGAGGACCCTAATTTGCTGCAGCAGTTGTCTGATGCTTGCTTAGTTGTTGACGCCTTAGAGCCATCTGTGCGGGAAGAGTTGGTAAATAACTTTTGCAAGAGGGAGCTAACTTCATATGAACAGATCTTTGAAGGAGCTGGTTTGTAAAACTATCATAGTTTACATTATAAAGAGTCCACTGTGCTATCCTAGAACTTGAAATTCTTCATATCTCATGTTTACAGAATTAGCTAAGTTGGATAAAACTGAACGAAGATATGCATGGATCAAACGTCGTATGAGAACCAACGAGGAAATATGGAAAATCTTTCCTCCTTCATGGCATGTGCCTTATCTGCTCTATATCCAGTTCTGTAAGAAGACAAGGTATCTAAGCTTTGACTTCAAGTTCAATTCTGAATCCTTGTTCAACATTGGATAAATAAACTGCTCTCTGAATCACTAAACTTATACTCTCTGCTAATTGTGCCATAGAAGCCTCTGAATGAAATGTTTATTGATTTTGTATTACATTTGAACGCAAGCCCTTGTGAGTTTGCAAATCATGGAGGAACGGGGAAAGTCCAGAATTAGTTTTTTATTTATCTCTTTGCATCGTTTTCTTCTTGTTAGAGAGTATGTTTGGGTGAGGAAACGACTATCTATTCTTTTCTTGCTATTGGTTATCAGTGTTCTAAAACTCACTAGGCGCTAGTGGGGCGATAGCCCATCACCTAGGACATCTAGGCGGGGACCAGGAAATTCCTCGGCAAACAGTTAAAATTAGTTTTTTTTTTTAATTTTTTTTTTGCAAAATTATGGTTTTAGGTCAATTTGAGGATTTTTGGATTTGGTGAAATTTAGACAAATTGATACTAAGAAAATATTGTTTGAGTGATATGGAAGATTTCTAGATGTTCAATTTGATTAGAAAATATAAGAGCTGAGTAAATTGAATTTTTAGTTTTTTTTTTTTTTTAAAAAAATGTTTCAACTTTAAGTTAATAGAAAGTATTTCAAGTATTCAACTAATTATTAATTACATATATATTTTGAATCGTCAAAAAAATATTTATTTATAAATTTTCTGATAAGAGTGTGAAAAACAGTGGGCAAATACACTCATGCTTTATGGCAGTGTGCCAGTGGCACAATTCCAGTAATATTTAATAAATATTAATATAAAAATTAGTCAAAGGGGCACAACTACTGGTAATGTTTAATGAATTTTAATATTAAATTAATCCAATCAGTTAAATATCAATAAAAGGTGGGCTGATTGGTCCCAGTCCCATCCTTATTTAATTTAATTTTGTCTCCATTTTCTAGCCTGTCATTTCAATTGCTTTTAGTTCCTTGCACATTTTCTCTCTCTCTCTTAGAATATTAGAACTGAGTCGAACAAGAAGATGCCTTTGTAACATGCGCTTCTGTGAGAAGCCCAGCCAGAGCGCCTCTGTGTGATTTTTCACCTGGCCGCCTCCCTCGATTTGGGCTTAGTCGCGGCGGCAGGCTACCGTCGAACTGAAACGCGGCGCCTAGGCGGCCGCCTAGGCCGCGTTTTCGAACACTGCTGGTTATTCTTTCTTCTTGTTAGTATATTTGTGGCCAGTGCAAAATTCTTTATTTGTTTTGGACAATTTGGCTTTTTGAAGGGGGGAGAAAAGCATTGGTTTTGTGGTGTTGTTGGGTTTTGGCAGTGGTTTGAGTAATTTTAAATGAAAGGAATAGAAGTTGTGGAATGGCAATGAAGAATGGATGGAGATTTGATACGAAAAGTTGGTGTAGTTGTGGGTATTAGTAACTAACAAGGTTTTTGGAGACATTTTTGCTCTTTATTCTTGGATATCGGGAGGCTATTTTAATTTCATTTGGCTGATCTTTATATATAAAAATATAATATATTTCTGTTATATAAAAAACTAGATATTGCCCGTGCCTACGGCGCAGTATTATAGAATTTACAGAGAAATTAAGATTCTTTATATAATTTGTTTGTTAATTTTAGAGATATTATATAATTAAATGATTTATTTTTTAATGAAATAATTTTATTCTTTAATTTATTTGGTAGTTTTTATTTTCCATTAATAAATGATTTTATTCTTGAATTTATTTGGTAGTTTTCATTTTCCATTTTTATAGAGATTCTATAATGGAATGATTCTTTATCAGCCATTAGATTATAATGAAATGATCTGAGCCGCCAATTAAGCCACATAAAGATAGCCTTTGGATACATTATCTCTCTTAATCCTAACCATTGATCGCCTTCTCTTTTCTCTCACACCATTCTGCTTTATAATATAAATATTTATGAACTATCAAATTGCTATAAGATGTAGTATCTTATTGTGTTGTAATATTTCAAATAAATTTATATGTAATTGTTTTCTGTTTATAGGAAACAGCTTGAGGGGATCCTTGACAATTTGACGGAAAAACCAGATGTCGGAACATTATTGTTGGTAATTCATATTCTCTAACTGAATGCTGATTGATGGACCTTCTTTACTTTGTCCTATAGTTATGTTATTGTTCTTCGGTACTTCGGTAGACAAATTTGCTTATAACTGTGTTGTGGTAGTCAAATTTGGATTACTCTTGTTTTAGTTCAGTTCATTTCAATGATTTTATGTAGTAGACAAAAAAACAGTAACTCATAACCCAGCCAAAACGCAAACCAATTAGATAGTTTGGTTTGGGTTGAAAACTTATTTGGGATGGGTTTGGTTCTAGGAAGCATGGAAATGCACATTCCCCTTCTGTTTCGCATTTCTAAAACGAGGTTGACACGGGTCGGAAACGTTCGGATACGTTTTCGATCAATTAATTAAAAGTAAATTTAAGAAACATTCGAGAAACGTTTCGAAAACGCGAAATGGAAGCATTTTTGTGATTTGTAGTCCCGAAACATTAGAGAAAAGTTTTCCCATACATGTGTGACCACTTGTGGTGCAATGGAGCTGTGTGATGATGTCGTGGTGAATGAGAGATATCGACTTTGACTATGCTTCTACGAACAGATGGTGAATCTCGGCTGAGTTTCTTATGATCATGCGGTAGCCAGGGCCACTTATGCTTTGTTCTTATAAACGGCGTTGGATTCCATGTGGGACCCATATGAACAAGTAAACAAAATTTAGAAGCAATGAAATAAGAATGAAGATGACTGTAAAAGGAAGAAAGAGCATGGTGAAATCTCATAGTAAGAGAGAGAGAGAGAGAGATATCAATTATAATGGTAGGTTGGTTTGGTTATTAGATTCAAAGAACGTTGATTTTCAAGTCTAATCTTAGTTGACTTGAAAACTTTGGACTAAAGCTAAGATCGTGAATTATTATGGAAAACTGATAGAAACTATTTTTTAATTATCTGAGCTGTTAGAACAAAAAATTAGATGAAAAAAACATGTGTGTTGGCGGAGCATGAGAATGACACTAATTGGATGATTTTTTTTAACGTGAATGATCTATGATAGATATAGGCTCTGAATGAATGAACAAACTTAATTTTGTTTCATTTTGTTTAAATCAGTTATATTGTTCCCTTAGGTTTTGTTTTTATATTTCAACCCACTGTTTTTTTCCCATCTTTAAAATTCTGAAATCAGTATCTAAAAACTAACAAGATGTGTTCTCTCCAAAATATAGTTGAAGGTACCATGCTTTAGTGGCTAAGCCACATAAAGACCAGCGTGGGCAACTGCCCCTATGGGTCTCATTTTTTAATAAAAAAATCAATTTTCAATTCCGACAAATTTTTTATTTGCCCATGTAAAGAATTAAGATGAAACTCTTTATTTCTGGATATTTTGAATGCACAAGAGATATGCCTTTATATATGAAACTAAATATACAATAATAATTTGTTATATTATCATATCTCAATGATTATGCAATCATATCTTACATACATGTAGAATCATAATCACATATTTGGATGATTATGATTATGATTATGATTCTAACACCCTAATGAAATTTTTTAATTTCCCTCATTTTCTTTGAATGAAGTAGAAAAAGGTAAGCTCAAAATTAAATTTTTATCTTCAAAATCACCTTAAATGAGTAGATTAGACCCAAAATTAAATAATACACATAAGATTAGATAGAATTTAAATGGTGGACTATAAACAAAGAAAATTTATAGACTTTAAATCAAAACAAAGAAAAGTTAGTATTTGTATATGTTTATGATTCATAAACTTGTATTTAAGATATATCCTTTCATGTTTTAATATTTGTTTAATAATTAATATGTATGATAAGTGAATTTATTCCAACCATGACATGTGAGTTTTCCAAAGCCCAAGCCATTTGGGCCACAACCCAAACCAAATTAAAGGAGTTGGTTTAGTTTAGGTTGCAAGAAAATTGGGTTGGTTTGGTTTGAAACCCAAACTTTTTTGGGTTGGGTTGGGTTGACCTTAAACCAAACCATGGCGTCCCTTAATTACATGTATGTTTTTTCCAAGCTATGTTCTATATGTATCTTTTATCCAAACTATATACTACATACTTGGCTTAGCTTTATGTATTTGACCATTCTACACCATTATGTTCCCATTTCTTTCATTCTATCTTTGTGCATGTGAATTGTCTGAAGAAATTCATCACGCTTGGTGCTGTGAAGCCTCTCAATGGTTGAAAGCTTTCCTCCATCCTGGTTTTATATCTATCAATGAGCCAGACATCAAATAAGAACACCATGACCCTATGAAACCACTATATTGAAGAAAACTAATTAAAAACTTTTGCCCTGTCACGCTTGTGCATGTATACCTGTTAATATTATTTGTTGTGCTCTTGATAAGTTCTAGAGGTAAGCATAACATTGGTAAGACCACCTTTGGACCAATGAAGAAGGCTTTCTGTGGATTTACTTGTCATCTTTCTTTCAGCTTCATACACCGTGCATTATGAAAATGATCCAATGAATCTTATTTGCTTTGGACTTCTGAGGTGTTGCTTCTGATCCTTCAATATGAGTACTAATCACCGTGTTAATTAATATAAAAGGTTCCTCTAATCGTTCCTTTCTACGAATTTTATCCAGCGAAAAACTACTATTCTGAATTTCCAATAGCCACACTTTTCTAAAACGTGGTGTCTAGAGCCACGTTTATACTAGACTCAGCCAGGCTGCGCGCCTAATCTCAAATCGGTGGGGGTTAGGTGCTCGGTCGCCTGGCCAGCGTTTTCTGGCTATTTTTGGTGATTTTTGGTGTCTAATGCCCGCAACACGCTGTAGTCGGAACCACCACGTGCTGCCACTAGAGCTGTTGATTTTTGGGTGGTATTTTCAAAATTAACCCCAAATCGGCGCTATTTTATGATTTTTCTTACCATTAAAGCTTAATTTCTTATTAATTTCGCAAATCCTTAATTTTCAAAAAATCTTATTTTTAAAAAAACCCAAAATTTCTTAAATTCATTTTGTTTTTCATCATATTGAATATCTAGAAATCTTACCCATCACTCATACAATATTTCCCTAGGAACAATTTGTCCAAATACCACCAAACATTAACCCTAATTTCTAAAATCTCTAATTTCCTAGAAATTTCGCAGGTGCTGCCTGACTAGCGCCTAGCGCATTATAGAACACTAAATAGTCATGCACCATTAAGTAAATTAATTATTCATGAAAGCATCTTTCCCATTCTTTTACCTTTATAAACATAATCTTAGTGCTTTAAGCGTTATCAAAAGTATGGCTTCTATTAAAACCTGATAGTTCTCAGTAGGTATGTTCTTTCAACTCCAACTCTCCCTAAATAGTGTTATTAGTTGAGGCACCTACTTTGTAGTAATACTGGCTTTTCCACCTAAATGTATCATTTATTACTTTTGTCATTATTTTGATAAGAAATAGAAAACTCTAACAATCTGCCTTTTGATGTGGTCTGCCTGACAGAGATTGTTTTAGTATCTTTTTAGTATAGAATAAACCAAAAAAAAAAAAAATTGCAGATGTTTTAGGGTGATTATTATCATGTACATTTATTACAGTCAATATAAGTTTTGTCGTTAATGCTGTGTTGTCTATTTTGAGAACTTTTTATAGGCATTACAAAGAACACTAGAATTTGAGGATGAATTGGCAGAGAAATTTGGAGGAGACAGCCACGGCAGTGAGACTGGGCACGACATTGAAGAAATAGGTAGACCAGAGAACAGTCGTCAAAATGTTTCAGATATTCGAAAGAAGTATGAAAGAAAGCTTGCTGTTAATAAAGGAGACTCAACTGAAGTATGCATTCTTTTTTACCTATAGTTGAGAAAAATTTGTACAAATACAATGCATTTTCAATGTTGTATTATAGTGTGAGAAATTGTTATTTTTGATTCTGTGTTGACAGGAAAAGGATGGAAATAAGGACTTGTCAGTGCCAGGAGCTGGGGTATGTGTTCATGTGTTATTTGTGTGTATTTTCTATAACTACTTGATGATATTGTTTTTGGGTACTATTTATGCCGAAAATAGCCAAATATAAACGCGGAAGGGCTTTTTTTTTAAAAAAAAACAACTTCAACCAATTCTATTTCTATTATATGGCACAATCCACCCTGTAGACCCTAAAGATATCGATTTGAATTGTATACAAGGGTACCGCCAATAACTCCGAAATACAAAATTCTTTTTTCTCCAATATTTATGGAATCTAAATTGAAAAAAAATCCCTTGTTCAGTTGTTTTTCCTTTTTTTTTTTTTTTTTTGCAGTAAGATTTTATGTCATTTTTGAATATTTCTATTTATTTCCTTTTTTCTCTAAACTAGTCTCTAGATCTAAATGCCACTATGGGGTAAGACTTTTGGTTTAGGATCTGCTTACGCTTTTATGGAAAAGCTGATACTGTTCTATCGCCTACAAAGTTTTTTATGTATGTTTCGGTGAGATAAATAAGATTGTCACTAAGCCAGTGTTCTTCGAGTTCATTCTTTATGTTATCAAGTTGTTTTAGTCATTGCAGTTTAAATTCTTCAGTAATTTTCTCTTATTTGATGGGAAATATAAAATGCTATGCTGACCGAGATTTATTCTAGGCGAATAGATATGTCATTTTTATAGCAAGTTTGATGTGGATGTTTTCTGTGGCATTCTTGCCATTTTAAATTTGTTGTCTAAGGTAGTATTATGTTTTTCGTATGAGGTGTCTTTTAAGAAGATAGTATGTTCTTATATCAAGCATTAAGCTAAAGAAGATAGAGACAGCTCCTGAGAATTCTCTGTCATCGTTGATTGTGCAGTTCAACTTCCGCAGAATTATTTCATCTTGCTTTGAACCTCACTTGACAGCTTATGTAGAACTTGAAGAGAGGACACTGATGGAGAGTCTGGAAAAACTTGTTCAGGTAGTTTGGGTACTGGAGTGATGATTAGTTCTTCCAAGTAGTTCTTTTCCTTGTATTTTCCTTCAATAATTTTTTCTATCTGATAGGAGGAAACATGGGATATCGAAGAGGGAAGTCAGAACAATGTTCTAAATAGCAGCATGCAAGTAAGTATTCATACATACTTCATGATACTGGTCATTTTGCAGGTGCTATGCGCCTTGTAGCTTTGGACCAGCATTTGAGAGTTTTCTTAATTCTTAGTGCACCTGCATCCATGATTTAACGCTTTTGGACCTATTATTAAGAGATTTCAAATATTTTTAACCTTAAGAAAAAAAAATTAATCTAATTTTAAGCTCTCCCGAACGGGCTACTATTGATATGTTTATTTATATTAAAACCTGGTTGATTTGCCTGTTGGATGAATTTGATTGTTGATGCTGCATTTTAAATTTCCGTGACCTACACATTCTTCATATTTGCAACATTTTTTAACATGTCACCAGTTATACAGCATAAATGGTTGGAAAATAAAAGTGGAAGGTAATTAGCAGAGATATACAGAGTGATTCTGGGATTAGTGGAGATCTCGTTCTCATCATGTAATCTCCTTTTCCATTAATACAACCTCTTTTGTTGTTTATTAACAACAGGGAAAAACAATATTGCTTGACAGTATTGCATAGAAATAGAAAATTCAGTGTTTATATTTTTTTTACATATTTCAGCTCTTCAGGATACATTCTTCGTATTAGCTGTTGTTGTATCTTCAAATCTTCGCTTTTGCAAATGCATTCGTCTCTGTGTTGCCAATTATAATGTCTATTTTTTAAATTGATGTATTAAATAATATTAAGGATTGAATTGAAGACCTCTCTAATCTGATCCTGCCCAACTACAAGTTAAGAAAATGTCGAAGGATCAAGTTGGTTGTCCAAATCGGATGTGTTAAATGTCTGGGGAGGATGTCTACTAGCATTGATTAATAAAATGCCGAACTAGATTGGCTTGTTAGCAATGATATCCAAGTGTTTCCCATTTTTGGAGTTCAACGCTTTTTAAGTATATAAACTTAATTGGTATTCACTTATGAATGTCGTAATAGCATTCACATATCAAATTGTTAGGAATAGCAGTTTGAAGTTTTGTTTTCAAAGAGTATTTCGTGAAAATCCTTTCATTCCATTTCGTTTTGGAAGCATTTGTATAAATACGTGTTTTGTATGAGTACATGCATAGTTTTCATTTCATTTTTAAATTGTTATATTTACTGCATTTACTCACCCTTTGTTGTCCGTTGCAGTTGTTTCTTATAATCAAGAGGAGCTTAAAGCGATGCAGTGCTTTAACAAAGAGCCAAACGTTATTAAATTTGTTCAAGGTGAATTAAATTTTTCATTCAATAATCAATAGTTCCATCATGATGTGCTCCTTGCAACAATATTTCTTTTTATGTTAAAACCGATGTTCGATGAATGATAATAGATAGCCTTCACTAATCCATGGGTCAAAAACATAGTATTAATCACCAATATAGGTGTAAAATGGGGTGGACCGGCATGAAAAAATATTAGGCCAGCATGGCATGAGAGCCCAAATAGGCTCGTTAGGGTTCACATTTCAGGCACGAAAGCTTAATGGACCAGTACGTGGGCCAACACGAAAGCACGAATAATTAAGTTTTTTTAAAGAATAATTCAAAACTTTGAAGGTCAACAGTAACCTTAATAAAAGTTGCATAAAAACTAAATTGACGGATATATTAATTATTTTAACAAATAGAAATTTGAAAAATTAGAGAAAGCCAAACATGGCGCGAGCGATACTAATAACAATTGGCTAATATCCCATGCCACTGACCTTTTAAAAATTGTGCCCTGCACAAAGCACGAATATGCTTTTTGATCTTTCTCGGCCTTATGTACACCTCTAGTCGCGACGACTAGACTCATCATTCATTGCATGTGAAAGTTACGAAGAGGATTTTGTATCCATGCTCTTCAACCTTTCATAAGTGCTTTCAGCTTAGATAAAGCATCTTTAATACACGGGTCAAAGAAAACATCACTTTAGGTTTCCAAGTGAAGTTCATTGCTTATTTGTGCAATGTAGGAGTTATCTTTTTTAGATCTGATGTTTAGAATTGCTGATTAGGCAAAACCTGTAATTAATCCAATAGTCTAGCAGTTAAAACTCGATTCTTATTACCAGATTTCTCACTACCAGTCCCCTTTATAGATAGCATGCTACGCCACTCTGGTCAAAATGATCTATTTTTTCTTCCTGATCCTTCCTATGATTCTATAATGATTAATACTTGCTGCTGAGGTTGTGGTTTATTAGGTGGCCAATGCTGTGTTGGGATTAATTAACAAAAGAAGCTTTCTGTTGACAATTGGGACTGGCCGACTGGGAAATTTTAACTCATTACTTGTGAAATAATTGATATATACATCGTGTCTATAGCATTGAGAATGTTCGAGAAGGATCAGTGAAGCATTATGTCATTATAGCTGTTATAATTTCACTACTATTATCTATTCTCATAAACCTAGTTGTTTGACATATGTAGGGATAACGTTTATGGTAAAAGCTTTTGACATAGAGTAAATTATACACCATAATTGATGAAATCGATAAAAATCAGTAGTAAAGAGCTTAATTTCCCTATGTAAAGATTATATTTTTGTCAAACAACTATTGCATTATTATTTGCAGCGGATTTCAAAATAACATGTAGACAATGAGGGTTCTAATGACCCTGCAGCTAACAAGCCAACTTCTAATGTCATACCAATTTAAAAGCATTATTTGACATTTTTTTCTTGTTGATGATCTTTAGGTATTTCAAAGAATCCTAAAAGCATATGCAACAAAGCTTTTTGCAAGACTACCTAGGGGTGGTTCAGGGATTGTCGCAGCAGCTACAGGTATGGATGGACAGATAAAGGTACGGGATTGATTTTTAATTTCATGTACCTTTTTAACTTAATGGAATGTTACATTGTTATTGTACCAAACACTCATCTGCATTTATCGTCCATGTGACATTAAGCAGACATCTGACAGGGATGAAAGAGTGATCTGTTATATTGTGAATTCAGCTGAGTATTGCCATAAAACGGTTAGTTTGTTTCTCAATTTTTTTTTTTTTTTTTTTTGTGATTTCCTATTATTTTTGTATTCCAGTTTCATCCTTTCTTTATTCTGTCTCGTCTGTCTTGACATTGCTGCTATATTTCAAAAAACAAGGTTTGTGTTTGAGATTCTATTGGAATATCTCGATATACGGCATAAAAATACTGAATCTATACATGATGTGTTTCTTAGCAGTTAGCACTCCACAAACTGAAGTTGAGAGTTTAATTGTCTATCACTTTACTCTTGGTAGAAAGGAAAAAAGAAAAGGAAAGGACAGAGAGAACAAAGCAAACTAGATATAAGTATTTTATTACTTGTTTATCATTGACCTGCAATTGTTGACATTCATGGAATGAATATGCAATATTTGTTCAGTAATGCCCTCTCTAGTGTTGGCATGTTTACATTCTCTCTTGATGTTTGATGTCTTTAAGGAGGTGGAAAGTTGAACATTTTCAGGTTACTTAAATATTTCTACGACATGCTGGGTTACAAATAAGGTAATGATATGTATGAATAGTAACTTGGGTGTATCTACTTTTACAGTCTGGAGAACTGGCTGAAAGTGTGTCCAAAATGATTGATTCTCAGTTAGCAGATGGAGTGGATATGTCTGAAGTGCAGGTAACAAGATTATTTCATATGATGACCAGTATATAGTGATTCTCTTGTTCATTTTTCATAATCAATGAAACCGTGCAGGATGAATTTTCAGCAGTGATAACAAAAGCATTGGTAACCTTGGTGCTTGGCCTGGAAACTAAGTTTGATGCTGAAATGGCTGCAATGACCCGTGTTCCATGGGGTAGCCTTGAAAGTGTGGGTGACCAATCAGAGTAAGATAACTAAAAATTTGGAACTCTAATTTCTTATGCATCAGACAAAGTTTCTCATATGACCAAATCAACCTTGTAGGTACGTCAATGGAATAAATACGATCCTTACTAGTAGCATTCCTGTAATTGGAAGCCTTCTTTCACCCATCTACTTTCAGTTCTTCTTGGATAAGGTGAATAATAATTAATGCATTTACATGTGCTGCTATCTATTGCAATATGCTTTTTGGTCACATTCATAATTTATGCATTAACATGTTATGCTATCTATTGCAATTTGTACTTTGGTCTCTCACATTCATAATTTATGCATTTAGGTTTATTATTTTTGGTTTCTTATCTATATGATTTATATTCTTGACAACTCATGCTATGGGAAGGATCTTAAATTTCTTAACGATATAATTTTTCACTCAATTGCTTAATTTTACTGTTGTTTATTTGTGAATGATGCCCCCATTTCAGTTGTTTTTCAGGTACTAGTTGTACTTTGTTGGTGTCCTGAAAATAGTAAAATTAGCAGCTTTGTGCAATTCTGTGTCATACTTTCTTTTGGATTATCTACTTTTTTTGAATTATACGTCAAATCTTTGCCTTTTTTCCTTATTTGTGTGCAGCTTGCATCATCCCTTGGTCCACGATTCTATACCAATATTTTTAAGTGCAAGCACATATCAGAAACTGGAGCCCAACAGGTAGTGATGATTTGCAAAATCTATTTCTGTTCATTTCAAATGAAGGTTGACAGTAGCAGGAAAGTTGGACTAATGCATAACATTATGATGGTTTTGAAGGGAAATTTGATATACATTTCGAACCTGAATAAAGCGCACACACACACATATATATATAAGACTTGGAGTATTTGAACTCAATCTCTCTCGAGTCTCAATTATAAGATCTTAACTTAATGCCTCAAGGTGTGGAACAATAAGGAGTGCCTTGAAATGCTGTTTTGGAGCTGTTTCTTATTTGAATGATGTTTTGGAGCGGCTCGTCTACAATAATTGTTTCCTTGATTCTTTTGTTTGAATTGCTTTTTAATATTATTTGAAACCGCTGTTGAACAAAAAATAAATAAATTATTTCTTAACAAAGATCTTGAATGGTTCAAAAATATGGATTTTATTACATTATAAAGTGATTATGTATATTGTAATTATTGTTTGTATCTGTAATTTTTTTTTTGGAGTCTAATGATTGCCAATAAATGCAAAATTTTTATGTTGATACCTCTTCCCTAACATATGCTGTTTGGTCATCATTCTGTGTTAGAAGAAATTCCTTTCCTTTCGTATTTATCTATTTTCCTTGCTTTCCTCATCGTAACATATTAAATGTTAATTTAATTTATTAAAAGGAAATCTTTGCCATTGGTTCATGTACTTTAATTACACTTAAATTGGTTTTGTTTTTATTTCAGATGCTGTTAGACACGCAAGCCATCAAAACTATTCTTCTAGACATACCGGCCCTTGGTCGACAGGTGAGCTGGTGCACTCAAATTAAAAATCAAAATGTTCAAATATCCTAGATCACAATTGTACATTTTCTTGTTGCTTGTTTATTGTATCATTATTATCTCCTGCACACTATTTATTGGCTGCTGTTTTTCGGTTACTCCTATATTTGGTGTGCACCATTTGTTTGAATTTAGTTGCCAAATTTACAGCTGTAGTGCTGGATAAACTCTTGTTAGTGACATAGAATTTGTTCCAATATAAAAGAGTAGATTAATTACTCCAAAAACAACTGTAGTAGTAAAAAATAAACAATTGGCGTTAAGTGGCAAGTTTTGTCTTTTTTTCTCTAGAAGATGTTGAGAATCGCTTTTGGTTAGATAAGTATGAGTATAAATTAAATGAGTGTTCAAAGGTGAACCAATGTAGGAAAAGTCGATTAACTCTGTTTAATAAAATTTAAACATTATCCAATTCAGATTGAAATAGAAGGTACTGGGAGGATAGACATGAGCTGTGGCCTTGAGGGAGCCTATGAAAGTGCCTTTTTTATATAGTTTAGCCTATGGCAACCCAATCTCTCCCTACTCTTGTGAGCGGAGTCCGAACCACAGACCTCGTATTTCCACTAAAGAGATTTTACACTGAAACTACCTTTTAAATAAGTAGAATTGTCAACGAGTTAATTGCTTGAAATGGTTGACATGGTATTTGAGATATAATACTGAAATTAACTAAAGCTCTTGAGACATATCGTATCATGTAGATGAGAAAATTAAATCACATACTGGCCTCAGATGATTCCAGATTCACTTATGACAATTGCGTTGGAAATTAATTAATGTTTTTTTGGGAGGCCTCGTTTTCACATTTATACTGATCCTTATTGCATTAAACCTATCTAAATTCCTTAACCAGTCTATTTATTTCTCTAATACAGATGTCAAGTGCTGCTAGCTATATGAAATTTGTAAGCCGTGAGATGAGCAAAGCTGAAGCACTTTTGAAGGTTTGTAATCACTTTACTGACAGGTTTTGTTTTCTGGCTGGTTACAGTTTTCTATTCCTAGATTCATATTGTTTATTCATTCAACAGGTCATACTATCTCCAATCGATTCTGTAGCTGATACATATCGTGCATTGCTACCAGAGGGAACACCAATGGAATTTCAGCGTATTCTAGAGCTCAAGGTTAAATTCAATTATCACTTTGATTTTCTTGACATACATGGCTTCATTTGTGAGTTTGATATTGGATGATTTTGTTAACCTAGACCCAAAGTCTTAAGTCAAATCTGAGAAGGTTTCAAAACTATTGTAGCATGATAAAAGTTAACATAAACATTCTTAATTACTAAATCCAAATCTAAGACCAATATTGATGCATGACCATAGACGACTACAAGAGGCTATATATGTATTTGTCAGATGAATAGACCTGAAATGGTTGTGTTTTGTTACTGTATTTTTGTTTTGTTAGGAGACTGTCAGAGACAATATAACTTGCGTCAACTAAAGTTGGTCAGTGGTTTGCAGCTATTTCATTGATAATAAATGGGCATTAGACCCGCCAAGCTGTTTGTTTACATAGTATCATGTTATCCTGTTTGTCCTCTTTTAATTCTCATCAGAGCATACTCGTCTGTGGTATATTCCATTGTGAGATCGATCAACTTTATTAGCAGCTCCAGCTATGTTATCGTTCTTGAGTGTAAATTATATCATCAAGGGGTTTAAATCTATGGTTGCCCATATTAGAGGAAAACTATGTTGAGCTGTTAATTAGTGTGTGGAATGTGCAGGGCCTTAAAAAAGCTGATCAGCAGACGATACTGGATGACTTCAACAAACATGGTCTGGGGACTACCCAACCTCCTCCTATTGCATCATCAGTTGTGCCCGCAGCCCCTCCAGCTCCGCAAGCTTCAGTGATACCGAATTCTGTTTCAGCTGGGTTTATCGCTTCGCGAGAAGATGTATTAACCAGAGCGGCTGCACTTGGACGAGGGGCAGCAACAACTGGATTCAAGAGGTTCCTGGCGTTAACCGAGGCTGCGAAAGACCGGAAAGATGGACCTTTCAGGAAGCTCTTCAACACATAAACATTCTTATTTTATCCTTTCAAAATTTTACATGCTAATCCTTCATTCTTTTGTTTCAAAATTTGATATTCTGTGATGACATTTGTTAATTTTTCTATAACTGGAACCAGATTTTGTGTACATAAAAAATGGTTGTTAAAGCTTCATTTGAGACGCTTAGAGAGGACATGGGGCTAGTGTGACTGGTCATGCCCATAGCTCCCATAGCTCCATGTAATGAACCTTATGACTATATAATAGGTACATGAAATTAAAAGTTCCCCCATTTTAGTTCTTTGCTATAATTAATTAACCTAATGTCAACTCAGTCTCACTCATGTGAGTGGGTTTAAATTATAGATCTCGAGATTTTATCAACTCAATTAGTCGACACTTTTAGGAACTTTCCTTGGAATTGAACCAACAATGAGAATGTGATTAAATGTTACATGTAATTAAGAACAGTTTCTTAGTATTTACATCTTTTCCCTAGTACATATTTATTTACTATTCAAAGGATATAAATAAATAGATATTGTTAGGCGATATCGTCAATCTATCCCTATAATAATTTAAAAAGTCATTATTCCATCTCTAGCAGTTAGAAGTAGGGGTGGCAATTTGGGTCAGGATTCGTTTATTCGTTCGATTCGATTCGCTTTAAAGCGAATACGGGTTTGAAAAAATGGATTCGTTTAATAAATGGGTCAATTCGATTCGATTCGTTTATTAAACGAATCGAATACGAATTTAAGCTCATTGATTCGTTTA
This sequence comes from Zanthoxylum bungeanum, assembly GCA_019454045.1. Taxonomy (NCBI): domain Eukaryota; kingdom Viridiplantae; phylum Streptophyta; class Magnoliopsida; order Sapindales; family Rutaceae; genus Zanthoxylum; species Zanthoxylum bungeanum. Next base: position 80,668 of record SKCR01034657.1, read on the forward strand.
TTTGTTTAGGATTCGTTTTATTATTATTATTTACCAGTTCTTGTTAATTTTCAATTAAAATTCGAGAAATTATAGCTAATTATCATAGAAAAAGTAATATTTTCAATATTTGGTGAGATATTTTTCGTAAATATATTAATTATATATTTCATATGTATATATTTATGAAGAATTAATGTAAATCAAGTGTGGTAGATTATTTTATTAATAATATCATTGACTAAACGAATAAACGAATATTCGTATTCGATTCGTTTATTAAACGAATCGAATACGAATCCTAATATTAGGATTCGTTTAATAAACGAATCAAATACGAATCCATCACATTTTGATTCGATTCGTTTAGGATTCGATACAAATTCGATTCGTTAATTCGTTTTGACACCCCTAGTTAGACGTCCTATAATGTAATAATAAAAAGATAAAAATAGGCATATAATTAATTGAAGGGAAATATTAACGAGTGTCATAAGGATATTCATCAATTCAAATCGTAATCGAACCGTTGATCAATCGGATCGTAAACCACAATCGAATCAGATTCATCCAATTCAGTTAAGGTTGAATCAAATTTACAACCGCCAAAATCGGCGGTTAAACGAATTCGAACGATAACAATTATGATTATGATTCGAACTATAACAATTAACGGTTGAACCGTTAGTAATTGCCTAGTTGGGGATAATTATATTATAAAATATAAATTATAAAATCAAAAGTGCCACTCCCTCAGGTTTTTAATAATTACTGCAAAAATAGATCATTAATTTATTTTTTTTGAATTAGATTATCAAATTCCTAAATAATTTATTTCAAATTTTTTTTACCAAACTTAATTTTTTGGTGCTCGATTATCAAATGAGTGATCACAAATTGATAATCCGATAAAATCTCAAACATGCATTGAATAATTTCTTAATAGATTTATTTGACACATCCTCTCGCGTATAGATAAAGCGAAGAGTTCAAGTCTTGCTATAATTAATTTCATGGCCCACGTTTTTCTACTAACTTCTTGTTTTGATTAGAGACCGTCATGTCGTGACTTTTGATCATTTTTCTGAATTTATATTTTTTTTTTTAGATTCTTAAAAAAAAATAATTAATATTTAAAATGCCAATACAAGATGAGGTGGAAGGAGGGTGGCCGCTATTTCAGAACCGGTAGTTCCCGTTCCTCAAAACGAGGAATCGGAATCGAATTGTATAATTACGGTTTCGATTTTAATTCCAATTTTAGAATCGAAATCGGTAATTTCGAATTGAAATCAGAGGTTCGAAATCGGATTTAATTTTAATTTGGATTTAATTCTTTTTTAAAAAAAATTGATTCACTTATATGAAGGATGATTCATTAATACAATCTCCTTTCAATTCCTAAAATCATCCTTCAAGTTTTCCAAGTACTTGATAAGCTACATGAAATAAGAATCAGTCTATTTTTTTAATTTTTTTCTTGTTCCGATTTTATTTTTAATGAGAACCGGAACCAACGATTCCTGAAACTGTAATTTCCAAACGATTTCGATTTAGGTTCAATTCTGAATCGTGGTCGGGCCTTGCAAGATTGAATATTGTATGTATGTGTACGGGTCAAATTTGGTCGAGGGGTAATTTCGTTATTTTGCTTCAGGCCCAATACTGAACGCACCCCAGACTCCCCAACATAAGATCCATGCCCAAGCTTCTACCTCAAAATGAAGGCCCAAGGTTTGAAGTATATAGAGGCTCAGAGATTCACAAGCCCAAGCCCAGTAAAATACCACGTGCCCAAACCATAATCGGGGCTCACCCTATGCCAGTCCACATAACGCCCAAGCTCATCAACACCATTCATAACCCATACGTTCCAGCCTACTGTTGGAGTTTTCTAATCTTCCCAAGATCATTAAACAAGCATGAAACATGTGTAAATACTAATCAACGAAGTTGCGGAATACTCACATCGATCGGTTGAGCGACGGAGAGACGAACAAAACTGAAATTCTGCCTCCATTGACTGCTCGGCAGTGGCAGTGAGTTGCTCATTGTTTTTGGCCATGTGTCTCCAAGTTTTGAGCTCCAAGCTTCGTCAAACGATTCCCGGCTTATGGGTGGACTTCCCTACACCTTCGCAAGACCCAGATGTGTGCTAGCACCTTTGATTTTTGCCACAAAAATCAATCTTTCCATCTCCTTCATTCTCGGTAAACTGCAGAAAAATAGAAGAGAGAAAATGGCTAAATGGCCGAGAGAGAGAGGAAGAATTGAGGGCTCCAAAACGTGAGCCTAAGAGAGAGATAATGGAAAATGTGTTATCTTATATTAATTTCCAAAATCAATAAATAAAACATATACCAAAGTTGTGAATAAGCTTTCAAAAAGTCAACACAAATTTGGCTACATATTTGGCATTAAATGCTATCCACCAACTCACATCAATCACAAGTGACATGTTGTCAAGTCACTCAAAGTGACTAGACATCACATCACATCACATCACTCAAAGTGATTAGTGATTTGACGCTTGACGCGACCAATGATTTGACGCTAGAAGTGATTAACAATTTGACGTTTGATGTGACTTGCGTGCCGCACTAGAATTCGAAATGTGAATGCGCTCGCAAATAATCCCGGGCTCGGGTTCGCTAATTCCAAATTAACGAATTTTCTGTTGCATCGTAATTAAATATAATTTAATTAAATAATCATCCCAAGCATAATTACTATTCACGTCGCTAACGAATTAATTCTAAATTAATTCGTTCGCTAGAATTAAAATCTAATTTCAATTCCGCGTCGAAATCCAATTTCGTTTAATATATCAAATATATTAATTTATCGATTAATTCCAAATTAATCGTTCTCTCTCTTTAATGATATTTTATCCCAGATAAAACATCTCCGCAATTAATTCCAGATTAGTTTTCTCTCTCATCTAATTAATCCAATATTAATAAAAGTGCGAGTCATACGTCATCGGTGAATCTTCGGGAAGCGACCCATGAGATCCCCAGATATGTTGGCAGTAAATTCGGTCGTCGGACTATCCGAACATGTAAGTACCTAGTACTACGTTTTACCGATTTACAAGACAAGGTTGACTTCTAGCAAAGCGCCATGCCTACCCAATTCTCCAGAAATATGCTTACAGGAATAAGCGATCTATATCAGGCGTAGTATACGTAGTATTGTGCATGTCGATCCAGTATCGGACTGTCACGTGCTAGGCCTGGGGCTGGAGCTGTGTCTGCCCCGTACGAAGCACATGTCGGATGTCTGGTTACTAGTCTCTATATCGGATATATATGACCTAGTCATAATATCCCGATGACTGCAGTACTTAAGAGTACTAGTACCGTATCCTACGTGACATCATCTCCACTATGACTGGAGTGATACTTCCATCTTGACATCACACCCAATACACTACGATTCTCAATATACCCAGCAGAGGCGTACACAGAACCGGTTAAAGCCCTGGACGACCAAAACCAAAGTATATTGATTGTCGCAAGTATTAGCGGTGCAAGTCTCAGGTTAAGACCAAATACACCTACATTGATTTCGGACTTCCATAGACACATAGTCATACTACCAATGGCGTTCCGAGGGGTCTATCCAGAGCGAAGCTGTTTCCCGTACCATCGGTAAAACACAACCTCCTATTACACTTGCATGAGTATCCTATACCCAAATATATGAGAACTATATCGTTATGCCCTCACAACGCGCACAAGTGTAATACTAGTCTTTTACTTATTTATCGATGTCCAATCTCGATAATACTCTGACTAGGGATATTTAATGATTTATCCTTCGTGGACTGATACTGTCTCATATCATTCTCAATCCAGGAACAAATCATAAGGACCTCTCATCATTTATATATCTTGGTGATCTAATCACAATGATAAGAGTGCAATCTCTTTTTTCACATAGTTAATTTGTACAACAACACCATGATATGTACAAATAGCGACGCTATGGGTCATAACTGTCCAACACCTACAACTGGCAAAACGCAGTAATTGCACCTTATGAAGTCGACCGTTATCATGACCCAACAGACGAGCAATCAAATGGCAATAAAGGCATACGTTACTGGGGCATGTATATATAGGAAACGAGACTCCATAAGGAGGGAAGATGGAACTTCTAGCTCTCATACTCACAACTTTGGGACATTCTCAACCTCACCACACCTCCTACCTACCGCCCTTACGGCATCCTACAGAGTCCAAGGTAGCATCTAACCTTGCTCTCCCTACAACTACTTCCTTAGTCCCTTCACTGACTTAGGCGTCGGAGTGCCTACGACATCCACCACACCGGTGGGTAGACCTTCTCGGTTCACCCTACTTCCTTTGTTTTGCAGGATCGCCAGTACCCCATCACGAAATCTCGATTGTAGACCTCAGGTGAAAACCAGTGCCTACAGTTTGGCGCCCACCGTGGGGCTCTGGAGATTCATAGCATGCAAGGATCTCTCCATCTACGATCCTTCCAAACACCCCTACTCGTATGACGACACGCAACGAGCAAACACCATATCTCATGATCACTTAATGAGCCATCCTCCAAGAACAATTACATACATCAGGATTGTCATCTATCCCATTTGTTATGTTCTTAATAGGAAGTCTGTTTTATCCAATCAATAGATAGACCATCATTTGAACCATTCTACACACTTCCTCCAGTCGATATGGGAATACCCCCCGTAATTCTCAGCATACCCAATCAACCAAGAAATATTCTCTATAATTGGCATTTATTCGAGACTTATTGCGGCGGTTACCATCTACTCTAGATGGAAAAGATAAAACGTTATTACCTTCAGACTACTTAAGAAGATTGCCATCGCTTCCAGACTACATGAAAGAAGTGTTATCTTATTCAGACGACGATTAAGAGGATTCCCATCTCCTCCAGACGATATTAATGGATTGCCATCAATTTTAGACTCCATTCGACTAGTCTCATAGACCTACATCAGGAACAAGGTGTGTCTTTTCAATGGAACCATTTTCTTTACCATTCACCCCATATAATAAAGCGATGTACTTGGCATAAGAAGATTGTCCCAGTCGACCGTACTCGAGTGAGGAGTTGGCGAGGACTTCCCGGTCAACATTACCAGGTATGGCTTGTATTTTTTAAGAATCTCCCAGTCGACATCAGTAAGACATTAGACTAGTTATGGGTGTCCCAATCGACATCAATACGTGGCTTGGAACTCGTAATAGACATCCTAGTAGGTATTATAATTTATAGTACGAGACATGTCATAGGCGTCCCGGTCGACACTACAATTTAAAACTAGGTAATTATTATCGATGGCATAGTTGACATTTGTGATGTCTGACATAGAACTTGTTAGGGATCTTCCACTCGACATCAGAATATTGTTGAGGATGTCCCAATTGATATTACTATATATATATTGCTTGTCACTTGCTTGAGATTCCATTCGACACTCCACATATGAGGCTTGTCATTTGTTCAATATCTCATTTGACGTAAGATGGAAGGAGTCCTAGCTAGATGGTTGAGGTTCCATCCTACACGACAAGGAAGAACTACTACCTAGAGGCAGAAACACCACTCGACACTATAAAGATATAGTCTCGGCTTAAGGGAAATGCTCCAAATGAAGACACATCATGAATATACTATCTCACTCGACATTGTAATGATGTAGACTCGGCTCAATGAGGATGCTCCAATTAACATTTATAAAGATTCATTATGAGGTGAGTGTCTCACTTAATATTGTGAGGCAGTAGACTCATTTTAAAGAAAGTACTCGAAGAAAGCTCCCCACCACATGCTGCCCATGACCATGCGCAGACTATTCAAGGACAGCCCATCATGAACACTCATGTCGTCTCAACATACAGACCGCCCCATAAACCCATTCCATGATAATGCCCATCATCAAACCCATTACCCATGCGACAATAAGCCCACTCTACAATAATACCCAAAGGTGAAGAACCCCCACTTCATGTGCAACCATAAAAAATAAACTTGGTAGCGTCGAATTGGTTGACCATCACCCATGAGTCCAAAGAACATTGCAGGACCTGACAAGTCAATTCATGGTTGAATGTCAGATTCATATCACACATGAGGAAGAGGGTTCACTTCGGCATTCTCATAACTGCATCAACAAACCTAATGTTCCCTTTCTAACCGACCATGGCACCTCAGCCCTGATTAAAGTCAGAGGTGGACCTCCCCCTTGGTTAGAAGAGATTTGTGCCCTTGAAATTTGGTAGTTGAGTTGGTATTGGCGATTGAATTGATTGGCATCTAACTGCCTGAAGCCAAACTTGGTAGTTGAGTTGGTCATGGCGATTGAATTTATTGGCATCTAGTTGCCTGAAATCATATCGTCCACCAAACTCTCTATTATCTCGATTAGATTCTCCATGAGAAAATATCTGTGCATGACGACACTAGTCTCGACTATCTGGCTCAGTGTAACGGTCCTGAGATTGGTTTGGTGGATTGTTTTCCATTCAGCCCCAGGTTTGTTCTTCCCCAAAGAATTCAGATTCAAATTCCCTTTTGATTTTGAGAATATCATCAGCTATTACAGCAGCCTCTCTGAGCTGCAACAGTTGCTCTTGAATGTAACGCACACGCTCATGACCTTCAAATCGCGAGTCTTTAGTCGTTGAAGTAAGGGCGCCGCCATGGGGCTGCAAGGGAGGGAGGTCAGATGAGAAAGATCCAAAAGATAAAGAAGCAGCAGTGCAACAACTTGGCCCGTGATCCCTTCCTTACAATTCAGCCCAAGATAGGCTCAATTCCGCAGCCTATGGAAACGATGGCCCAGAAGAACAAACAAATGCAGCCCACAAACAACAGGCCAGCCCACAGACCGAAACAAAAGCCCAATAAAGCAAAGAACTCAGCCCAGGAGACAAGGTAAGCCCGCAAAGCAGAATTAAGCAAAAGCACACAAGTCACGTGCGAATGCCAAACCAAATCCCACATCGCTCATTTCAAAAGCCAATATCAAAACTGACAAATGACCTATTGTCCCACATCGATCATTGTAAGCCAAGATCAAGAAACTACACAAAGACCTTTGCCCCCATCGACATACACTGAGGAATAAACACCCGTAGGTAATCGGGGTAAACCCAAACTACACTTCTTCACGTAGAAAGTGTCGAACCGTGCATGGTCCAGCCATCAGACATGCTTCCAATCGAGGTGTATATCTCCAGTAACGTGAATAACCATTAATAATTGAAGACAATCCTGATCTTAAGAAGCAGGCATGGCCGACCTCTGCCCAAGAAGAATGAAAATCTCCTCCTCTGGCTTTTATTCTAGGAAAAATCAACAGGATGAGGAGTGAGCAGTCCATAACTGGAGTTCTGGTCTGATCGAGAGATCCAACGGAACTGAGAAGAATGGCTTCAAGGGTGGAATAGATTTACCAAGCTCTATAAGCTTAACTTCTAAATTTTACTCCTGAGTGGTGCATTATGGAGGATACTCATGACGTTAAGCCACTGGGGCGCTGTTCGCTTGACCTTTGTTTCTTTTAATGTTCATACTTCCAACCTACTTACATGCATCCAGTTGACGTACCTGCACCCAACCAACATGCGTGCGCCCAGATGACGTGCACGAATCCAATGAAGAGAGTATCCTCCAGCCAACTTACATGGTTTCAGCTCCAACCAACATGCGTGCGCCCAGCCGACGTGCATGAATCCAGTGAAGGGAGTATCATCCAACCGACGAATGTGAATCCAATAACATGCATGGTTCAGTCGACGTGCATGCGGCTGTCTTGGATGGCCTCCAGCCAACTTGCATGGTTCCAGCCGACGTGCATGCAGCAAACGAGAATGTCCTCCAACATGCATCCCTCCAGCCAAAGGATGAGAATCTAGTAACGTGAAAGTCTTCCAACCGACGTGCGCGAATCCAGTAAACGCATCTAAGTATATGGCATGCTTATTTGAATGCAAGTGTATGGCATTTTACATGGCTTTTTGGGCCTTTTTCCTGACCCAATTATCGCCAATAATACATGGACTTTGATCCTGCAATGGGCTTAGGTTGCTTTGATGAGTGTAGAATAAACAGCAAGGTTTAAAATGGAGATCGGTTTAGAAGCTTCGCAAGATCCAGGAGACTGGGGACGATCTGGAAGATAAAAGAATAATATTCCTCAAATATTAATAGAACCATTTGTCCCAACCGACATGTTCTCCAGATGATAAACAACATAAAGACTTACTCTGGTTCCTCTTCAAGACCAGTAGGTTGGAAATTGTCCTGACCTTCATCTGGTCAGGTAGAAGGGAACACTCCCCAATTGGCTCGTGATGGAGTCAAGTTTGAGTTTATTGACATTCTTCTGGTCCAGACGACATGTAGACTCGGTTCGGTCCATCTTCGGTACCAAACAAGTGGTTGTCTTCCTGGACTTCATCAGGTCCAGTCGATGGGATCACCTCCCAATTGGCTCGTGATGGAGTCAACTAGTGATAATGGACTTTCTTCTGGTCCACATGACATGTAGGCTCGGTTTGGTCCCTCTTCGAAACTAGCGAGCGAGTGTCTTTCTGGCCTCATCAAGTCCAGTCGACCAGTGACATTCCCCATGGACTCGTGTCGAGTAAAGTTATAGACATGGATTACACATGTCGAATGACTTATATCTTCATAGCCTCATCAAGTCCAGTCGACCAGGGATATTCCTCATGGACTCGTGTCGAGTAAAGTTATAGACATGGATTACACATGTCAAATGACTTATATCTTTCTGGCCTCATCAAGTCCAGTCGACCAGGGACATTCCCCATGGACTCGTGTACAGTAAAGTTATAGACATGGATTACACATGTCGAATGACTTATATCTCCCTGGCTTCATCAAGTCCAGTCGACCAGGGACACCCCCATGGACTCATATCGAGTCAAGTTGTAGACATGGTTTACACATGTCGTATGAATTATATCCTGAATCTTCATCTAGATCAGTCGACCGGGGACATCCCCCATAGATTCATGTCGAGTCAAATTGTAGACATGAAATTAATACACATGTCGTAAGATTTATATCCCGACCTTCATCTGGTTCAAACGATTGGGTACTTCCCCAATGGCTCTGGTAGAGTCAAATTATCCCGACCATCATCTAGTTCGGCCCACTGGATACTTCCCCAATGGATCTTGTAGAGTCAAGTTCATAACTTGACATTCGTTTGGCAGCATCAAACGCTCAAGTACACCTACATACTATGGCCTCGTCTCAGGCGACACACGCGTCAAGTACTCTCCAAGCCAAGGACTCCTTGACTTAGAGAGTAGGGGACAAACTGTACGGGTCAAATTTGGTCCAGGGGTAATTTCATCATTTTGCTTCAGGCCCAATACTGAACGCACCCCAGACTCCCCAACATAAGACCTAGGCCCAAGCTTCTACCTCAAAAGGAAGGCCCAAGGTTTGAAGTATATAGAGGCTCAGAGATTCACAAGCCCAAGCCCAGTAAAATACCACGGGCCTAAACCATAATCGGAGCTCACCCTACGCCCGTCCACATAACGCCCAAGCTCATAAACACCATTCATAACCCATCCGTTCCAGCCTACAACGGGCAAAACGCAGTAAGTAGTAATTACACCTCATGAAGTCGACCGTTATCATGACCCAACAGATGAGCAATCAAATGGCAATAAAGGCATACGTTACTAGAGCATGTATATATAGGAAACGAGACTCCATGAGGAGGGAAGATGGAACTTCTAGCTCTCATACTCACAGCTTTGGGACATTCTCAAGCCCACCACACCTCCTACCTACCGCCCTCACGGCATCCTACAGAGTCCAAGGTAGCATCTAACCTTGCTCTCCCTACAACTACTTCCTTAGTCCCTTCACTGACTTGGGCGTCGAAGTGCCTACGGCATCCACCACACCGGTGGGTAGACATTCTCTGTTCACCCTACTTCATTTGTTTTGCAGGATCGCCAGTGCCCCCTCACGAAATCTCGATTGTAGGCCTCGGGTGAAAACCAGCGTCTACAGTATGATGAGAGAAATTTATATTAGAATAAATTCTATAGGACAATCCAATCAATAAATGACACGTGATTTAATTATTTTTTATCACATATAATACTCATTGATTTGGACGTTCTCATATAAACTTTTCACTAAAATCATGTATACAAGCCAACGGTCTTATATGCATGACATAGTAAGCGATATTTTCCACTCATTTTTTTTATTGTCGAAGGATATTTTTGTCTTTCTATATTAGAAAGGGTAAAGCAAGTAAATTTTATATCAACCAACTCAAGTCAATTTGTTCAGGAGTCGTAAAATAAATTGGAGAATTGAATTGGTGTCAAATCTTAAATAAATTGAATTAAAATATAATGAATATCATAATATTAAGATTCATATTTGATTCGTTTAATAACTGATTCTTAATTAATTATCCATTTAGTCATGATTAATAAACGAATAAAGGAATCGGTAAACTCAAATTCATATTCATCTTCATTAATAGTAGCTAAAAACAAGGGAACTACTAGAAGTGAAATGACCAATGTATCCTTAGGGCATTTTCTCGACGAATTTGGTTTGGGGTTTTAAACTCTCCGTGAAAAATTGGCGATACTCCGTTCATAATTCCTTGAGCCTTCCTTTTGTTCTGCATTGTGCTGTAATATTTTGGCTGCCTTTTAGATTTGAAACGGCAGCACAAAGAGAAAGAAATTTAAAAGGTTTTGCTTACCAAGTGTTTGTGGTAATGCCTCTTAAATTTTCTCTCTGTTTTTTTTTTTTTTTTTTTTTTTAAATTACCCAGTTGTGTTATCATACTGATATTTATGAATTTTTTATCCAAGGTTGAGCATACTTCAATCGCAAGTCTGATTTCAGAAGAATTCTAGCTTCAATTGCTTGCAGAAAATATTTTATCAAAGTCAAAAAAAGGTATAATTTAATATGAGATTGCTTAAAGTTGATTTTCCCCCCTGATAATGAGTGTTCTTAGAAGTAATTATGATCTTACTTCCAATGTAATGTTTTAAATAGGATACCCATTTTTTGTTTTTATGTACTTAACCCTAAACAAATTTATTTATTTATTTATGTTGATGAATAGAGGCCGCAACTCAATCCTTTTTCTGGGACGAATTTATTTCTTAAAGCCCGCTTCCCTACTTGAAGACTAAACCTGTGTGTTTGGAATTAATGGAGGAACAAGTGCTATCAGAAAGAGCTGATTATGAAGATGTAAGTTTTTCAGTTTAATTTTTTTTTTTTTTAGTTTTTCCACATTTTTATGGGATTTTCATACGAGTAATGAACTTAAGATAAAGAAATCACGGCTAGATAGATGAACCTAATGTACTGAGTGCATCTAGTTGTAAGGGGAGAAACTGAGTTATGTTGATTTGTTTTGTTCTGAACTGTCGAAGCTACATTCCTATGATTGATTTTCTTATCTGGCATTATTTTCTAACAGGTTTTTGGTGTTGCAACCATTAAGGATGAAAGCTTTACCTGTGGTAGCACTATTGGACATGAAGATGATATTGACTTTACTAGTGCCTTTACAACTGATATGGTATTTAACTCGTTGTTCATTTATTAGTTAATTAATTTTTCATTTGTTAATATATAATTGTGTTTTGCATAGGTTTTTAATAGCAGAAAAGAACTAGTTGAATGGATACGAGATACTGGAAAGAGAAGTGGGCTGGTTATTGTGATTGAAAAATTTGATGTTGGTGGAGATGGCAGGAGACCAAGGATAACTTTTGCATGCGAAAGAAGTGGTGCCTACAGATGTAGATATGCTGAGGGTCAGACACCAAAACGACCTAAGACACCCAGAACAAAAAAGTGTGGTTGCCCATTTCTATTAAAGGGGCACAAACTAGCTAATAATGATGATTGGATATTAGAAGTGGTTTGTGGGATGCATAACCATCCTGTCACCCAACATGTTGAGGGCCACTCATATGCAGGCAGACTTGCTGAACAAGAGGCCAATATATTGGTAGATCTATCAAGGAGCAATATTAGCCGAAAAGAAATTGTGCAGGCACTTAAGCAGAGGGATATGCATAACGTAAGCACATTAAAAGCAATTTACAATGCACGGCATAAATATAAGGTTGCCGAACAAGTTGGACAGTTACACAATGAACTTTAGATAAAGAAATCATGGCTAGATAGATGAACCTAATGTACTGAGTGCATCTAGTTGTAAGGGGAGAAACTGAGTTATGTTGATTTGTTTTGTTCTGAACTGTTGAAGCTTCATTCCTATGATTGATTTTCTTATCTGGCATTATTTTCTAACATGTTATTGGTGTTGCAACCATTAAGGATGAAAGCTTTACCTGTGGTAGCACCATTGGACATGAAGATAATATTGACATTACTAGTGCCTTTACAACTGATATGGTATTTAACTGGTTGTTCATTTATTAGTTAAATAATTTTTCATTTGTTGGTTTGTTGATATATAATTGTGTTTTGCATAGGTTTTTAATAGCAGAAAAGAACTAATTGAATGGATACGAGATACTGGAAAGAGAAATGGGCTGGTTATTGTGATTGATAAATCTGATGTTGGTGGAGATGGCAGGAGACCAAGGATAACTTTTGCATGCGAAAGAAGTGGTGCCTACAGACGTAAATATGCTGAGGGTCAGACACCAAAACGACCTACGACAACCAGAACAAAAAAGTGTGGTTGCCCATTTCTATTAAAGGGGCACAAACTAGATAATAATGATGATTGGATATTGGAAGTGGTTTGTGGGGTGCATAACCATCCTGTCACCCAACATGTTGAGGGCCACTCATATGCAGGCAGACTTACTGAACAAGAGGCCAATATATTGGTTGATCTATCAAGGAGCAATATTAGCCGAAAAGAAATTTTGCAGACACTTAAGTAGAGGGATATACATAATGTAAGCACATTAAAAGCAATTTACAATGCACGGCATAAATATAAGGTTGCCGAACAAGTTGGACAGTTACACAATGAACTTTAGATAAAGAAATCATGTCTAGATAGATGAACCTAATGTACTGAGTGCATCTAGTTGTAAGGGGAGAAACTGAGTTATGTTGATTTGGTTTGTTCTGAAGTGTCGAAGCTTCATTCCTATGATTGATTTTCTTATCTGGCATTATTTTCTAACATGTTATTGGTGTTGCAACCATTAAGGATGAAAGGTTTACCTGTGGTAGCACCATTGGACATGAAGATGATATTGACATTACTAGTGCCTTTACAACTGATATGGTATTTAACTGGTTGTTCATTTATTAGTCAATTAATTTTTCATTTGTTGATTTGTTGATATATAATTGTGTTTTGCATAGGTTTTTAATAGCAGAAAAGAACTAGTTGAATGGATACGAGATACTGGAAAGAGAAATGGGCTGGTTATTGTGATTGAAAAATCTGATGTTGGTGGAGATGGCAGGAGACCAAGGATAACTTTTGCATGCGAAAGAAGTGGTGCCTACAAACGTAGATATGCTGAGGTTCAGACACCAAAACGACCTAAGACAACCAGAACAAAAAAGTGTGGTTGCCCATTTCTATTAAAGGGGCGCAAACTAGATAATAATGATGATTGGATATTGGAAGTGGTTTGTGGGATGCATAACCATCCTGTCACCAAACATGCTGAGGGCCACTCATATGCAGGCAGACTTGCTGAACAAGAGGCCAATATATTGGTTGATCTATCAAGGAGCAATATTAGCCGAAAACAAATTTTGCAGACACTTAAGCAGAGGGATATGCATAACGTAAGCACATTAAAAGCAATTTACAATGCACGGCATAAATATAAGGTTGCAGACCAAGTTGGACAGTTACACAATGAACTTTAGATAAAGAAATCATGGCTAGATAGATGAACCTAATGTACTGAGTGCATCTAGTTGTAAGGGGAGAAACTGAGTTATGTTGATTTGGTTTGTTCTGAAGTGTCGAAGCTTCATTCCTATGATTGATTTTCTTATCTGGCATTATTTTCTAACAGGTTTTTGGTGTTGCAACCATTAAAGATGAAAGCTTTACCTGTGGTAGCACCATTGGACATGAAGATGATATTGACATTACTAGTGCCTTTACAACTGATATGGTATTTAACTGGTTGTTCATTTATTAGTCAATTAATTTTTCATTTGTTGGTTTGTTGATATAATTGTGTTTTGCATAGGTTTTTAATAGCAGAAAAGAACTAGTTGAATGGATACGAGATACTGGAAAGAGAAATGGGCTGGTTATTGTGATTGAAAAATCTGATGTTGGTGGAGATGGCAGGAGACCAAGGATAACTTTTGCATGCGAAAGAAGTGGTGCCTACAGACGTAGATATGCTGAGGGTCAGACACCAAAACGACCGAAGACAACCGGAACAAAAAATTGTGGTTGCCCATTTCTATTAAAGGGGCACAAACTAGATAATAATGATGATTGGATATTGGAAGTGGTTTGTGGGATGCATAACCATCCTGTCACCCAACATGTTGAGGGCCACTCATATGCAGGCAGACTTATTGAACAAGAGGCCAATATATTGGTTGATCTATCAAGGAGCAATATTAGCCGAAAAGAAATTTTGCAGACACTTAAGCAGAGGGATATACATAACGTAAGCACATTAAAAGCAATTTACAATGCACGGCATAAATATAAGGTTGCCGAACAAGTTGGACAGTTACACATGCATCAACTCATGGACAAATTGAGGAAGCATGGTTATATTGAGTGGCATCGGTATAATGAGGAAACTGATTGCATTAAGGACTTGTTTTGGGCACATCCATTTGCAGTTGGATTACTATGAGCTTTTCCATGCGTGGTTATGATTTATTGTACATACAAGACTAGTATGTATCCCTTCTCGTTTTTGGAGATAGTTGGTGTCACATCAACTGAGTTGACATTTTCTATTGCTTTTGCATATCTTGGGTCTGAGCGAGATGATAATTATACTTGGACTTTGGAGAGATTAAGGAGTATGATGGAAGATGATGCCTTACCATGTGTCATTGTGACAGACAAAGATTTGGCATTGATGAATACTATTCGTGCTGTATTTCCAAGAGCAACCAATCTTCTTTGTAGATGGCATATCTCAAAGAATGTTTCAGTTAACTGCAAGAAGCTGTTTGAGACTAAAGAGAGGTTGGAAGCCTTCATTTGCAGTTGGAATGTATTGGTGCTTTCTTTCACAGAGCAAGAGTATATGCGACACTTCTGTGCTATGGAGAGTGATTTCTCCAGATATCCGCAGGCAATCGATTATGTGAAGCAAATATGGCTGGTAAATTACAAGGAAAAATTTGTTGCAGCATGGACAGATTTAGCCATGCACTTTGGAAATGTGTCAATGAATAGGTAAATTTGAATTTGTCACTTGATAGATTTAATGTTAATGTTATGTCTGTTTTGCAACTTATTTTGTCAATCATTGGTTCGACAGAGGTGAGACTACACACACCAAATTGAAGAGGCTGTTAGCAGTACCCCAAGGCAATTTTGAGACATCGTGGTTGCTGGTGTACTCTTTATTAGATCAACAACATAATGAGATTAGGGCTTCATTTGAGAGGACCTCGACCATTGTGCAACATAACTTTAGTGCTCAGCTTTTTGGGGAACTGAGGGGTTTTATCTCGTTAAATGCAATGAATATAATACTTGGTGAGTCTGAGCGAGCTGATTCTGTTGGTCTCACTGCCTCATCATGTGGATGTGTATTCCGACGCACACATGGGTTGCCATGTGCACATGAGATTGCTGAGTACAAGCAGGAACGTCGATCCATTCCTTTATTAGCTGTGGATCCCCACTGGAAGAAACTTGACTTTGTACCTGTTACCCAAGGTACAACACTAGAATTGAGATTTAGAGCTGAGATAGAGATGTTTGTCAAGCGTTTTGAAGAGACTGATGGCTCTGGTAAGCTACAATTATTGAAAAAGTTGAAGGAGTTGACAAATTGGTAGCAACTTTGAACTCAGCATCAACTGCACTTGCTGAGCCAGAGGTTGACGGGTTTCCTCTATTGAAGTTAGGCAAATCTGCTTATCAGGATCCATTGGAATTACAGTATGTGTTATCTGTACAGGATAGTGACTCTCCCCTTAGGACTCCAAGTGCTACTTCAATGCAATTGAAAGGATGGAAGAAAGAGAAAGTGTTACGGGAAAAATCATATCAGCCTTTGTGTTTTGTTGGTTCATTTCTAGCTGGGTTGAGACCTTACATCCATGATGTTCAGGATGTTATTGTTGATGGCAATTGTGGTTTCCGAGTTGTGGCTGACTGGATGGATATGGGTGAGGAGAATTGGGCTGAGGTTAGAAGGGACTTGGTGGATGAGTTGCAGTCTCATTATGAAGATTATATCCAACTATATGGTAATGCTGATATAGCACTGCAGCTCTTACGTTCGCTATCATATTTCAGGAGCAATCCTGGGATTGAGCATCAGATGATCATGCCAGGCTCCGGTCATTTAATTGCTTCTAGGTATAATATTGTCCTGATGCATTTATCTCAGAGACAATGCTTTACATTTCTCCCACTTAGATCTGTGGCATTGCCTCGTACCTCCCGTAAAATTATCACAGTCGGATTCATAAACGAACGTAAATTCGTAAAGGTATTTGTCTTAAACTTCAGCAAAACTTAACAATATTTCATTATTCAACTGAATGTAACAATGTTTCTGGGTTTGTGAACTGAGGCTTTTCATGCTTTACGATTTATGCAGGTGTTTATGAATCCAAGTGCACCTATGCCCCCAGTATTAGGGGTGGGCGCGGTTCGGTTTGGTTCGGTTTTCGCTAAAAACCAAACCAAACCATATTTTACGGTTCGGATTTTTTACCTCTCAAACCAAACCATTAAATAACGGTTTGGTTCGGATTGAAAATTTTTTAAACCAGCGGTTTACGGATCGGTTCGGTTCGGTTTACGGATTATTATATTTAAAGTGCCAGAGTGTAAGTTGTGACTCTAAGAAAAATATGCACTTCATAAAGGATTGAAAAATGAGGCACAATTAATTCTTGTATTTTTTAAAAATTACCTTGAAAATGATGCTACAATCATTCTAATTAAGAGACAAATCCAACATCTTACTTTCAAGAATAATGATACTACCATAAAATAAAAAAATTAAGAATAAAAGTATTAATAAATAAATTGAAGAATAAAAGTATTAACAAGTAAATATATTAACAAAAAATTTAAGAATAAAAGTATTAACATATTAATAAAAAGAAAACATAGAATAAAATTAAAAGAAAAATTTAAATTTTTTTATAAAAATATATAATTTTTTTAATTATAACGGTTCGGTTCGGTTTTACAGGTGCGGTTCGGATTAGCTCCAAAACCGAACCGTAAACCGTTTGGGTAGGCCAAACCGAACCGTTAGAAAAAAAACCGTAAATTCGGTCCGGTTTGGTTCGGTTTGCGGTTTGGTTCGGTTCGGTCGGTTTTTTTGCCCACCCCTACCCAGTATCATCCAAATGGTTTGAACACCGTCATCCGTGTGCACAGGGATGGGAAACTCCCTATACAGCTCGCATAAGAGTTTTCAGAGACCTAGTCACAGATCTTGACTTTAGATCTTGAAATATGTCGTAAGAGCAATGATATTGAGACCAAAAGAGGACTAAATCATCATCAAAATGACGTAATTTTGATGATAATTTTATCTCGGTTTAATATTGATTTAGTCACTTTATCATTTTTAATGTTGTAATTATTCCGGGAGTAGATGTCCTGTAAATGCAGTTGGAACTTTTGTTCTTGTATTAGGCTATCTTCAAATTATTGATGACAGCTCATTGTTTGAATTTTAAGTTATATAAGAAGAAAAATATTATTTTATTCACGAAAAGTTAGATCCATCAACTCCGAAATTAACGACAGGGATATTTTAAATAATGTTTTGAAAATAGAAAGATTCATTGGATAATTTGTCCAATTGTTAAGGGGATTTTGGGAAAACCCGACCCGTTAGGAATCCCGACTAGTTTTATTTGAAGTTTGACATAATAAAATAAGGATTTATTAATATTATTATTTTCGAAATTATCTTATTAGCGGATATATTTTTACATAATAAATAAAATTATGTTAATGTCATATTAATTTGTCCAAACAATTTGTAATTATATAACATCACTAAAAATTATTTCACTACATGACCAAAAAAATTTGTTTGTAGTTTTTCTGTATTTTTGTACATTTTATGAGTATAAATCATGTTTGAATTAACATGGATTGCGCATGATAAATATTATAAATTTTTAGAGATTTTTTTTTTTAATTTATTTATGACAAAATCATCTTTATTTTAGGCGAATATGACAAGTTTTTATATGATTTCATTCATAGGTATGACATTTTGGCGGCCTTAAGACTAAAATACCCCTCTCATCTTCAAAGAGAGCATTTATTTTCTTAGTGTTTTCCTCATCATAACATCAAATTTGCAGTTGCTAAGAGATCTGATTTGGTAGTGTATGGTTCATGATCTCACATTGAGGTCATAGGTTCGAATCCAGTGAGTACGTTTCTTATAAGAGCATAAGATAATCAGGAGTTTTACCTGCTCCGCTTAAGTCTGGAAAAGGTGGTTTAACGACGGGATTTTCAAAGATTCCAAAAAAAAAAAAAAAACATCAAATTTGGAGCAATAATCTCAAATCACCGTTTCAATCAATAAAGTGAGTCAACTATCTACTTAGCATCCTCACTTGAAATTGCAGTAACTAAATCCTTTACTTTTGAAATCACAGCCGCATAAGGAAGAGGAAGCTGTTGAGAGAACGATAAGAGCAATCATTTTCCTAGGGTGTGGTTGTTCCATTTTTTTAGGTGAGAATGAGCTGTGTTTAGCATTAAACATGAGCGGAAAATAAGATTGAGCGGAGAATATATATTATTTTATTTGGTTTAAATTAACAATAGATCATCACGAGTTTGAGCTTTATATAAAAATATTACATGCAATATCATTAATAATCATTGATGAAAATTTATAGATTTATTATTAATATAAAATATTATCGTGGATGTACTACAAGAATTGGAAGAGTACTCAATGTATGTTATCGCTCTTCTCTCTTGACCTAATAAAGCAATGTCATTATATCGATCCATAACTATTTTTTGATAGAAGAACTGAGACTTGAATATATGAAATGCAGAAGAATTAAAGATGATAAGATGCTGAGTAACTAACGAAGCACCGAAACCAATGTCTGAGAAAAGAACCGAGAACGTGTTTGAGACTTGAGAGAAGAACAAGATGAAATTTACGAGTTTGCTACTTGTGAATTTTTGAAGTGAAATAAAATAGGTATAAGGAGAATATATAGTTTAAAATTTTAAATAGTTTAAAAATTTAATCCACTGGTTAATAATTATTTCATCTAATAGTTGACCTTCATTTTTATTAAGAGTAAATTTGATTTTACACATTTTGACATGATTTTGACATGTGAATTTGGCCATTTTCATGTTTCAATAGAGAATGGATTGTGGAGAATTGAGGGTGAATGAGGAAAAAATAATTATGACTATTCATGCTTAAAAAAATAAATCAAACAAAAAAAAAAAACTATTTCCTTACTCATTCTCCATCCATTCTCCTAAAAATTGCAAACCAAACACACCCCTGTTATTACTAATCCTATCCACTCAATTTTGTTTTTTTCTCCTCCTCATGTATGCCACTCCCCTAGATTTATATATTAATATTAATGATGTCAACAATTGACATCAATTATTCATATACATGTATATTAAAGTGTTGGCAAGTGTTATGATTTTCTTTATCTAATATCTATCATATAAGTATTATGGTTCAAACACTATGAATTTCCAAGTAGCCATATGAATAAATTATTGTTATACCATAATAAATATTTAATTCATGTCTGTAATCAACAATTGATTATTGCTACCCTAGTAATCAATGAGTGTATTTCATAATGTAAGACTCTATAGGTTCGAGTGAGTTTGTCATATAGAATAATTCTACATGTGCGTGGATCATCCACTTCTAAAATGCGATGATCACACGATCTTCGCCGAACCATACAAATCGAGGTCATGGTATACTGTGTTAGGGTTGGTGCTCGGAGTGCCATTCTGAATCGTATTTATATTGCATTCATAAATACGAGCAATTGTATTTTCCATAATATTAATAATTTTAAAGGTAGCACCCTTGTCTTTTATACACTTATTCGATCTAATCATGATTAGATATCTGATTATGATTAGATCGAAACTAAATCTGATTCAGTGATACGTGTATATTAGACAAATACCATAGGATTTACAGTATAGTGTGCAGTTACAACGCAGTTTGTAATTGACATTGGGAAGCGCACTATTAGTTGTATATACTTAAATAAAGTTCCTGATCAAGATTTACTAACACGGGTCGGTTAGTAAAATCCGCTGAGACCAGTACATGTCGTATATAGTGACTTGATCCGATGGTTTATCCCAGTGAACCATGAGTCTCGGGAGACTCGTATAGACATGTAGGTGTTTATTTAATAAGACATTGAACGACTCACTGAAGGTTTCCTAATAGATGGTACACAAACGTCAATAGGAACCTTCTCGAGTTGAGCAAGCATGGCGGTCCTTCGACTTGAGATACCATTGTGCATATATGAGCTATCCTCCACACTTTAATGGCAGTCACATCAACGATCTATTCATGATCAGACCTCCGCCTGTTCCTTAGGTGTGGACTGATGCTCATGGTATACTGTGCATATCAAGATAGGATCCTTCAGTTTTGTGTACATGGCATAGGCATCCAGCACGTGTTTACGATCTAGTAAGTCCATGGCCGTGTTATAACTTCGGAAATCAGTTCCGAGTGTTATTTCGAGATCGTAAATTAAAAGTGTATGATACCAAACAGATTTGACGTTGTTATTTATATCCCAGGTATAATACGGATAGCCTGTGACGGAGGGATTATACGTATGTTGTGACCTCGATTTGTATAATTTAGTGAGATTATCAGTGGTCGTCATAATCCATGAGTGGCTGGATTATGGACATGAAATTAGATTTCGTGACGGATAAACCTAAACTTAGAGAGTCCCACAATATGAAGTGTACTCGCTGAGCACTTGGACAACTCGATATGAATAATACGAATTATTCATAATACTTCACCGGATTAAATGAGTTCATTCGGATCGTTTAATCGGTTAAACGATAACATATGCATTAGGGAATTTTGTCCGCTAATAATTATTATGTATTTATATTTGATATATAATACGATTAGATACACATTAATTATTCGTCAAATGAGATTTTGACACATGCCATAAATATATGAATTTATTATTTAATGTAAATAAAAATATATATATGGTTGTTAATTAATTATTTTGGTTATTTAATTCTTAAAAATAATTAAAAATTTTAATCCTTATCTATTATTCATTTTTTTGAATGACATATGGTGAGATGTAATTGGATTACATGGCATGTATTAATTATACTTTGTGTGTATCAATTTGATTGGTTTACACAAAGTAAATTTATTAATTTAATTTGATTAAATTTAAAAGACAAAAATTGCCCCTCTTCCTTGCCATTAAATTCGGTCAACTTGCTTTTTAAAAGTAGATTTATTTTCATCTTTTAATCTTTCTTGCTCACTGCCGAGATACCTTAGAAAATGGGTTTTGGAAATTTATTTCAAAATCCATAAAGAAAACAAAGAAAATTCAAGAAAAAAATGCTTAGAAATTGAAGATTAAAAGGTAATCCTTGATCCCTAAGCTTGGAAATTTATTTTCATTTTTCTTGAATACTTAAAAATGTTCTAGGGTTTCTTTGTTTGTGGAAAATTGGGGCTTCTGATTGTGGATGATGAAATTGGAAGTATAGTGTATGTGTGAAGTTATTTTTGGAACTAATTAGTGTAGTTTGTTTCCAATTTAATCAATTTATTGTTGGACAACATAGTTGTCATTCTAGAGTTTTTGATCCATTCTTAGATAGCCTAGAATTGTTCTAGAGTTGTTCATATGTGGTGGGACTCATTTGGTGATGCATTAATTAGATTAATCTTGTTGAAAATTGGATTTAAAGCATGAATTTTGGACAATTTCGTTTTCTGTTTTGACCTGGAAATAAATCTGATTTTGTGATGAAATTTTTGTCTTTAGAATGTATTGGATGTGTTTTGGGAGTTGGAATAATTATCGGAAAGTTTTTCCGACTTGAAATAAGCAAAAACGGCCAAAAACGACGTTACGGGGTAGATTTTGAGCCAATCGGGTGACGCCTATCCAAACAGTGAATCCGTCACTGTTTGGGCAGCCCATGAACTGTCCCGAAACTATTGGAGCTGACCTGGGCAGTTTTCATAAGTGTCGGGTAGTCGGTTCGGTCAAAAAACACATTTTGCGTCATTTTACTGAAAAATGATTTTCGTTAAAGTTTCGCGAGTTTTCAACTATATTTATGTTAATATTTGATATTGAATAAATATGTTTAGGTGAAATATGAATAAATTATTCATATTAGATATTGAATAATTTATTCGGTATTTTGGAAAAGTTTTAAAATACGATTTCACCCGAACTCGCGCTTCCGCTGCGCCCAATCGCCCAAAACCCTAACATATTGTATAATCCTTCTATTTTCAGATATCTAAGTCGAACGAAGAGACATAGATAAGACCGCCAAGTCTCATGTATACCAACTCATCTATATCAATAGATTCATATTCCCAAATAATTAATAGAAAACACATTTTCTAATATTATCATAATTAATGAAAACTATTTTTTGAGGCCAACTTCGACCAAAGATTTAGAGAATACAATCTCGAAGATCCAGATATTTATCCATCTCACAAATGGATGACAAATCTTATATGATTTATAGATTAACATGTGTATTTGTTCACATCTAACGGACATTCAGAGGCCATAATACAAAAGATTTTTGACATGCATGACATCAAAGTGTGGATGATCACACATAAAACCATAATGGCATCTCAAGTCAAAGTGTTAGTTTCATGTGTGTTGGCACATTCCGTAACAAATCAAGTTCAATTGAGTTTTAATGAGTCTTGAAGATCTCAGAGCAATTGGACAAGTATTTAGAAGACTTTGCATGAAGATATCAGAAGCTCATTTGTGTTACGTTCATTATTGTGTTTGAACGAGATTCGTTTGTGTACCGTTCATCTTCAAGTTCGAACGAAATTAAGTAGAAGCTTCTCATGAATAGTGCGTTCTTAATCTCATGCGAACAAAACCTTCTAGAGAATTCTCGTTTGTTGTGCGTTCGTCAGGCCGTTTGAACAGATTAGTGAAATATTACGCGTTCATCACACGTGCGTTTGGCGTTTGAACGAGACTGAGATTTTATTATTTTGAACGTGTTTTAAAGGCTTTGATGGACTAAGAAAACCCTACCTATTTAAACACAACCTTAGCCACTTTAAGGAGGTGAGAAACAAAAAATAAAAAGCCAACATATACCTTGTTTTTTCCTTTTAGAGAATCACCTTGAAGAGTTACTGATTATTATTACAAAATATTTGGTTACCGTATTCTTACAAGAATTCTGAACAAACAGTAAACACAATACACGATTGACATAATAAATACAACAAGAATAATAAAAGTAAAACAGTTTCTAGACAATAGAAGACGGCGGTGCAGCAACGAACCAACGATAGGAAATGGAGTGCAGTACCGAACCAGCAAGAAGAAAACAATGAGGATTCCGAGGCTTGTTGATACGGCAACAATCTCCTTAAAATAAATTCGTCCCCTACTGAATGGTGCAGTAGAACGCGAGATGTTTATTTCCCAGTACGCAATGGAAATAAATAAAAATGGGCACCACTAAAATCACCTTCAAACGAATCAAGAAATCGAACTCTCAACAAAAACAGCAAAGAAACCTCAAAAATTTGTTATGTATTTTCTCTATAAAAAAAATGAAAAACACTGCCCATAAACATGCCAATTAAATCACATTAGTGGGAGGCGTTTCATTTGAAGTAACCACCAAATTAATTAATATAATTAATTTAACTGTTATGGAACTTCAAAAAGCTTGGGAAAAAAAAGAGGCTTGCAAAAATTGACTGGGCTGGGCCCGCACAATTTGGTCTGGCATTCGTGTACGCAGGATGTGCGGGTGCACACAAGTCAGGCTTGATCGGATTTTGATTTGCACCATTCTGCGCGCGCACGTAGAGAGAGCCTCTATCCTTATAACACGTACTCATCTACATATGAGCAATCATATATAAACACAATTTTCCTTTATTAGCTTTCCCATGTGGGACAAGCTAATTTCTCTTTATTTTCCAACACCAAAGGGTGAACTTTGAGCAATAATTTCTCATTCACCCAAGCACCATTTTAAGCATATGAATACACCATTCCAAACTACTCACGGAGGAGTATCCGAATCACTTAAAAACAACCACTAACACGAAGTGGACCATGCTTAAAATTGTACCTCAAAATGCTTACTAGTGAGCATTTTTCCAACAATCCCCCACATGAATGAAATTGGAGAAAAAAAATCAAATAAAATTATTTTATAGAAACATTTTATTTTGGCCTTGAAGATTTCAACGGTTCAACACCTGCATTGGATAGGTAGGCCTCAGCCTTTGAACCTTCCATTGTGAAAATATATCTCCTTTATTAGCTGACAGTGGACACGATGTTATTGAACTGTACTACCGTTCATGTAAGTGAAAACATATATCACACAGATATTTTACATAACACATCTGAGTTCCCATGATTATGTTCATTTTGGCCATGAACATCTACCTGGTTCTGCAAGAGTTTCTAAAAATTGAGCCTCGTACAATTCCATTTGAAGAAGCCCCACTTCTCTCTCATAAAGGTGATTTCTTATTTAAGAGTAGCTCGTATTACTCTGCTCGAATTCATGACGCATAAGAATCATTAAAAGCCTTTGCTTAGCATCTTTCCATATTAGCATCACTGTTTCATTTCACCATAGGTATGGACTAGAGGGTAACCCCCCAGAGTGAATCGATTATGTCTTTTAAGAGTAGGTTGTCCTATTGAACCTAGATCTTGGGATCTCCAGTCAACAAGGTTGGGTTTTCCTTCGTAATAAATATTTATCTAATGGGTTTAGTCCCGTTCCCCTTGAGGATTTCACAACTAACTTTCTGTTTAACCCTTTGGTTAGCAGATCCGCAATGTTATCCTTTGACTTTACATAGTCAATCGAAATAACTCCAATAGAGAGTAATTGTCTAACGGTATTGTGTCTACGATGAATATGTCTTGAATTACCATTATACATATTGTTATATGCCCTTCCAATTGCAGATTGACTATCGCAATGAATGCAAATTGCCGGCACTGGCTTAGGCCAACTTGGAATATCCTCTAGATAATTTCGTAGCCATTCTGCTTCTTCAGCATACTTATCTAATGCAATGAATTCAGATTCCATTGTAGATCTGGCTATCACAGTCTGTTTGGAGGATTTCCATGATATAGCTGCATCTTCTAGTGTAAACACATAGCCACTGGAGACTTTGAGTCTTTCATATCAGATATCCAGTTTGCATCACTGTATCCTTCAATTACGTCTGGATATCTATGATAGTGCAACCTATAATTACGAGTAAAACGTAGGTACCTGAGTATTCTCACTGTTGCTTTCCAGTGAACAACCTCTGGATTACTAGTATATCTGTTGAGCTTGTTTACTGTACAAGCTATATCAGGCCTTGTACAACTCGATAAATACACCAGACTCCCGATCACATAGAGTATTCTACTTGAGATATACCCTCTCCCCTATTCTTTGATAGATGTAGACTCACATCTAAAGGAGTTCTAGCCACAGCAGAATCATCATTGTTGAATTTACCAAGAATTTTATCCACATAGTGTGACTGATCAAGAATAAGTCTATATGAACTTCTCGAGATCTTTATTCCCAGAATGACATCTGCTAGACCCATGTCTTTCATGTAAAATTAGATTTCAGCATATTCTTGGTGGATTTTACCATTTTAACATCACTCCCGACAATCAATATGTCATCAACGTAGAAACATAAAATGACATAGCCAACTTTTGTCTCTCTGACATAAATACATTTATCACATTCATTGATTTTGAAACCATTTGCCAGCATGGTGTCGTTAAAATTTTTATGCCACTGTTTCGGAGCTTGTTTCAATCCATACAAGGATTTTACTAACTTGCAGAATTTCTTTTCTTGTCATGGAGCTATAAAGCCTTCAGGTTGTTCCATGTAGATTTCTTCATCTAAATCTCCATTTAGAAAGGCTGTTTTCATATCCATCTGATGTACCTCAAGATTGTGCAAAGCTACAATCGCCACTATCATTCTTATGGAATTTATCCTCGTTACATGAGAGTAAGTGTCAAAGTAATCAAGACCTTCACGTTGTTTGTAGCCTTTAATTACAAGTCTTGCTTTCTACTTGTCAATTGATCCATCTGCCTTCATTTTTCTTTTTGAAAATCCACTTGGACCCTAAATGTTTACACCCTGGAGGAAGATCCACTAACTCCCAGGTGTGATTTTATAAGATGGATTCAATTTCACTATTGATGGTATCTTTCCACAAAGCACCATCAGCTGACCTTAAGCTTCGTTATAGCTTTGAGGATCATTTTCTAGCAAAAATATCAGAAAATCTGAACCAAATAATTTTCCCGTTCTAGCTCTTTTGCTACGTCTTGGTTCAAGTTCAACATCTTGTTGATCCTCTAGAACATTTATGTGTTCTTGGTCCTGACTTTCTTCAATGATAGTCTCATGTGCCCGTTTGTGCACATTTGAATTCGAATTAGTTTTACAAGGAAAAACATATTCGAAAAAGGATGCATTCCTCGACTCATTATCGTATTTTTGTGAATATCTGGTATATTATACTCATGCACAAGAAATCGATAAGCATTACTGTTATGTGCAGATCCTATGAAAATACAATCAATAATTTGTGGTCCTATCTTCACATTCTTAGGTGGAGGAATGCCTACTTTGGCAAGACACCCCCACACTCGTAGAAATTTATAGGAATATACTATTCATTTCCACATTTCATAAGAAGTTTTCCCTGCTTCTTTCCGTGGTACCTTATTTAAAAGGTAATTAGCTGATAAAACAACTTCTCCCCACATATTTTGAGGTAATCCAGAGCTGATTAACATGGCATTCATCATTTCTTTCAAGGTACGATTCTTTCGTTCTGCAATCCCATTGGATTGAGGTGAATAAGGAGCTGTGGTTTGATGTATGATTCCATTTTTCTCACAAAGTGATACAAAAGGAAAAACATACTCACCACCATGATCACTTCTTAACTCCTTAATTCTTTTATCCAGTTGGTTCTCAACTTCATTCTTATAGAGAATAAATTTCTCTATAGCTTAGCCATTGCTTTTCATCAAATACACATAGGAAAATCTTATGCAATTATCAATAAAGGTAATAAATATTTATTACTGCCTGTTGTTTGTATTGAATTAAAATTACTTACATCGGTATGAATTAGATCAAGTGGTTCAGAGTTTTTTCAATACTATGAAATGATGATCTAGTTAGTTTTGCCACAACACAAGTATCACACTTATGTTTGTTACCAATTTTTAAATTGGGAATATGATTCATGTTAATTAATTTCCGTAATGAATTGAAATTAACATGTCCTAATCTACCATGCCATAGATCAGAGTAATCAACAATATAAGCAGAAGAACTAGCTTTATTGAAATTCTTGGGTTTAACAACCATTACATTGAGCTTAAAGAGCCCATCAGTTACATACCATTTTCCCACATACATGCCATTTTTAGTCAAAACTACTTTATCAGACTCGAACACCATCTGAAATCCGTGCTTGTTCAGAAGTGATCCAGACACAAGATTCTTCCGTATTTCTGATACATACAGAACGTTGTTCAAAGTCAACTCTTTCCCAGAGGTCATCTTCGGAATCACCTTTCATTGACCTTCAATCTCAGATGTTGCTGAATTTCCCATGTATATTTTTTCCCCATTACCAGCAGGCTCAAACGAAGAGAAAATACTCTTGTCTGAGCACACATGTCGAGTGGCACTAATGTCAATCCACCACTCTATTGGGTTAGAACCCACCAGATTCACCTCAGAAACCACACCTGAAAGGTTAATGTCTGAAACATCTTGAGTCATATTTTCCATCAAATTAGCCTTTTGATTCTTTTTCTTCTTCGGCAGTCTGCACTAAGAAGACTTGGGACCCATTTTATCACAGTTGAAGCATCTTCCTTGAAATTTGGGCTTTTTGGAAACTCCTCCTTTAGGGCCCATCTTTGACCCTTTGTTCTTGATATTCTTGTTCTTATGGTCATGTTCAACAACATTTTCTTTGGCCTCATGAGTTATCCCTCTCTTGTCAGCTACTCTGTTATCTTCCTCAATTTTAAGCTTAAGAACCAAATCTTCAATGTTCATTTCTTTTCGCTTATGCTTTAGATAATTCTTGAAATCTTTCCAACCAGGTGGTAGTTTTTCAATTATCAAGGCTACTTGGAAGGTTTCACTTAAAACCATCCCCTCAGCATGAATTTCTGCTAGAATAATCTACAATTCTTGTACTTGACTTAACATAGTTTTGGAGTCAACCATCTTAAAATCTAGGAAATGGCCTACGATAAATTTCTTAGTACCAGTGTCTTCAGTTTTATATTTTCGAACTAAGGATTCCCAAAGCTCTTTAGCTATTTTCATTCTAGCGTACACAATGTACAAGGAATCACTCAGTCCATTTAGCACATAATTCCTACATAGGAATTCAGAATGTTTCCAAGCATAGATGACACTAATCACTTGAATATCAATCTCACCCTCTTTGGGTACAGAAGCATCTTCCTTTAGGAACCTTGCAAGGTTCAACGTGGTCAAGTAAAAAAATATTTTATGTAGCAACCTTTTGAAATTTTGACCACTGAATTTTTCTCGTTTTTCCGCAGCATGATTGACATAGATCTCATGTCCAACAAGTTGTCTAGCCATAGAGGCAGAAACACTTTGGCCAGCCACAGATGATGCCATATTAAGCCTAGAGGCTGGAACATTTTGGCCAGCCGAAGTGGCTACCACAACACGTTGGCCAGCCACAGAGGCCGCCACATTAAGCCCAGAGCCTGGAATTTTTTCTCCAGCCGAAGAGGTTACCATGTTCGGATCAGCTGTGTTTGGACTATTTTCCATATCCACGGATCGAATTTATTTTAAGACTATTACAAAATATTTGGTTACTGTGTTCTTACAAGGAATCTAAACAAACAGTAAACACAGTACACGATTGGCACAATAAATACAACAAGAATAATAAAAGTAAATAGTTTCTGGACAATAGAAGACGACGGTGCGGAACGAACCAGTGATAGGAAATGTAGTGCAGTACCGAACTAGCAAGAAGAAAATAATGAAGATTCCGAGGCCTGTTGATGTGGCAATAATCTCCTTAAAATAAATTCATCCTCTACCGAATAGTGTAGTAGAATGTGAGACGTTTGTTTCCTAGGGTGCAACAGAAATAAACAAAAATGGGCACCACCAAAATCGCCTTCAAACGAATCACGAAGTGTTCAAACTCTCAACAAAAACAGCAAAGAAAACCTCAAAAATTTGTTTTGTCTTTTCTCTCTAAAGAAACGAAAAACACTGCCCATATTAAAAGAAAATAAACATGCCAATTAAATCACATTAGTGGGAGGCCTTTCATTTGAAGTAACCACCAAGTTAATTAATATAATTAATTTAACTGTTATGAAACTTCAAAAAGCTTGGAAAAAAAAGAGGCTTGCAAAAATTGACTGGGCCGAGCCCGCACAATTTGGTCCAGCATTCTTGTACGCAGGACGTGCGGGTGCACACGAGTCAGGCCTGATCGGATTTTGATTTGCACCCCCCTGCGCGCACACGTAGAGAGAGCTTCTATCCTTATAACACTTACCCATCTACATATGAGCAATCATATATAAACACAATTTTCCTTTATTAGCTTTCCCATGTGGGACAAGCTAATTTCTCTTTATTTTCCAACACCAATGGGTGAACTTTGAGCAACAATTTCTCATTCACCCAAGCACCATTTTAAGCATATGAATATACCATTCCAAACTACTCACAGAGGAGTATCCGAATCACTTAAAAATAACCACTAACACGAAGTGGATCATGCTTAAAATTGTACCTCAAAATGCTTACTAGTAAGCATTTTTCCAACAATTATAATGTCTTCTATGTTTTGGTAATTTTGCTCTTTGACAAACCATCAACACAAAATCCAACCTACCCAATATCCTAAGCCTTTAGAGTTCTAACAAAGAGAATGGTAGTCGGAGTTTCGATGATGTGAGTTCGCAAGGCTGCTTAGGATTCACTTAAAAACTTTAGAAGTTCCGAAGAAGGCTGCTTGGTGCGGGTTCGGGGAGTTCTTCGAGTTATTACAGTCCATAAGTATTTGAGTAGGCAAAGTTGTTTCCATAGGTCTTATCATCGCTTTAAGTTTTCTCTATTATAGTGATTTTTTGCTCTTAAGAGTTCTCCACTCTGTCAAAAAAAATTCCTGTGTTGATTCTCTTTACTACTTTGATATTTGTATTATTTTATCTAAATTTATATTTAAGAGTGGTTTATTAACTTGTTCCATAGCAGTTCTGCCTTTAACGTGTCTTAGTTAGAGTCGTTAAATGGTTAATTCCACACAAGGTCAGAGCATTAGAGCAATTCAAATTTTCACAAAGGATCATGTATACTACTCGACTCGAGAAGATATATTATCAACAGTTATGTAAGCTTATCTATTAGGAATTTTCCTGGGAGTCATTCAGTACTCATCCACAATGAATAATTGCATGTCTATACTAGTTCCTTAAGCTTATGGCTCATTAAGATAAACCATCGAGATTGTATCCCGATATTTGACATGTACTATTCTTATAAGTTTATTAACCGACCTGTGTCAATAAATCCTCGATTAGGAATTTTATTTAAGAATATATCATATGATGACATTTCTCAATATCAATTACAACTCATTATAACTATGTCACTGGGATCATATTTTAGGATTTTTTATCTTTTTCATACATCAATCTAAACCCTGTTGGACTAATCTAATAAATTAGATTACCTATATATATAAAAGACAAAATATACTACCATATATTAAATAATGTAATAAAAAATATTGATTTTCGTAATTATAATCCGTATTATAATTACAATATAAATTAGCGCTCGAACACCGACTTTAATATTTCTCTCATATCTAACAATCAACTAACTAAGGGGGTTAAGTCAAGTGGAGGTAGGTGTGAATAAATTATATAACTCTTATTCATCTAAGTGTTAGTTTCTAAAACTTCAAGAGAGGTTTAGTTTCTAAAACTTCAAGAGAGGTTTATGAAATTTATTAGAAAAATGGAAATTTATAAAATTAATGCATTAACTTTTTCTATTAACAAAACTAAACCAAAATTTGAGAAATATATTTAATGATTAAATACAACCTTTTTACTTGTCAAGTTACATAATAACCTACCATGTCCTCTCTTTTCTTCCAAGAGAAAGATCAAACTAACAATGGCATGATTTGTAAGGTTAATGATAGTTTTATTGGTTGAGTTTTATTATTATGATAATTTTATATAATTTATTAAATTAGGAAAAATTTAGTATGAAAAAAAGTCGAAAATTAAGGTTAATTTGGAAAAAAAACTAATTTTATGAGAAAAGATAAAATATGGATGTTTTATAAAATTTATAACATTTATTATAATAATGTTTCCCAACTAAATCATAAGTTTCAACTGTTAATTAACCTTCAATTTGATTTTGTGATGATTTATTTATTCCGATGATGAGAAATTGATGAACGACTGAGTCATATTTGATACAGATTTCTATAAATTCAATTTTTTTTTTACAATACTTTAATATTTTTGTTGGTGGTGTTTTTAGGCACTATAGAATTTAAAGCAGCACGGTAGGGACAAAAGGGTAATTCCCTTCTTGATCGAAATCATTAAATGCCGACCCGGTCACATGAGTAGAAGACCGAGCACTTTTATCAGTAACCGACCACTTTGGATTAGCGACCGGGCATTAATCAGATCGGCAGAAGCATTCTCAGCTCGAAAAACCATCATGACCGACCTCATGAAGACCGACCACCCGGCGAGACGTGCTCCAGAAGATAAGAAATCATATTCCTACAAGATAAGATATTTAATTATCCTACTTACATGGGGTAAAATTAATAAGTCAACATCCTAATAGGATAAAGAAAGAAAAGATAGTTTTGATTAGGAATCCTTATGGGAAAAGTGAACTGTTTCAACTAGGAATCCTGGTAGGAAAAGAAAATCATCTTAGACTGGGAATTCTTGTACAAGTAGGAATCTGACTTCCACACTATTATAAATAGGAGGGGAGAGTGGATCAGAATCAAGATCATCAAAAGATCATTGTGGAGAGACTTGTAACACAAGAAACGCAAGTTTCAGTAATAAAAGAAGCAGTTCAGTTGTGTCCGTGGACGTAGGTCGGATCCAAATCCGCCGAACCACGTTAAATCTCCTTGTCGATTGGCGTATTTTCTGTCTTTTGCTAAGTTTGCTTTTGGTTTCCCATATAACCAAACAAATTCACCGTTGAAGGAGGGTTACCTCGGAGGTAATATTCCCATATTACCCTGAGACCAAAATCAGCCGTCAACAGTTGGCGCCGTCTGTGGGGATTCCTACAAAAAGCAACTCGCGTAAAGACAAATGGCGGAAGGCGGAAACCAGCAATCATCAGGGAATTCGACTGTAAACTGGATGGAAAAGATCGAGGAAAACCTTAGGAAAAATAGGGAGGAAAACCAAACTCTACTAAAAACCATAGTAGACCGGTTGGAAAGGATGGAAGGAGCACACGACGGAAAATTCGAGGCCGGGACTAGCCGACGAAGGAATGAGATAACGGAAGGGAAGAGAATTATCGATAGAAGCGAAGACGACAGACCCCGGAGGAGGGAACCCTACAGGGTGAGATCTGTGGTGGTACAGAGAGATTCCCAAACCGATGACACATGGGAAGAGGAAGATGACGAAACATCACCGGACTCCTCCTACGATAGCCCTCACAGTACCCGGAGAAGAGGGAAGGAACATACCGAAAAGGTGCGAGAAGACACTGACCCAGAAAAGTGCCACTCCCGAGATAGCGGAAAGAAAAGAAACCACGGGGGGCGGCATGGAACCCAAGACAGCAACATGAAATCTTGGTTGCGGGAGGAGCTGGTCAATGGGGAGTATACCCCAATGCAAACAAAAGGAATGACCAGGACACCAAAGATGAGTCCCCCCTCACGGAAGAAATAAGATCAGAGAAATTCCCAAAAAGATTCAGTATGCCCACCATGACACCGTACAAAGGCCATACCGACCCTAAAACCCACATTGAAGGGTTCGTTCTATTAATGGAAGTACAAGGGGTAACAGGGGACGCCATCTATAAAGTATTTCCGCTCACCCTGGCCGGACCAGCCATTCTATGGTACCGAAGCCTAGCCCCAAGAAGCATCAGCAGCTTCGCACAATTGAGAAAGTCATTCATACGACACTTCAAAGGGGCTTGTGTCCCCCGAAAAATGATTGGAGAACTCAGGCTCATGAAGCAAGGAGACGATGAGCCTCTGAAGATATTTATTGAAAGGTACCATAATATGGTACTCGAAGTCGGAGGGTATGAATCCCCCGAGGCCCTGGAAAGCTTGAAAGGAGCCTTGAGGGTCGGAAGGCTGTGGACCCATCTAAGGATCCAAGACACCCCGGACTACGCCACCGCCCTGGAGGTGGCCCGAAAGTTCGTTTTATTAGAAAACGAGGAGAAAGTGTCCCGAAAAGGGAGCACCATCAGAGATAGAACCGCAAGGGAGGGCGCTCCCCTCCGAACAGAAAGAGAATCCAGAAGACCACCCCCAAAGCACAAAGAATTCAAGCCACTCCACCGGGGACGAACTTAGCACCTAAACACAGAGAAACAACTAAGCGATAAAGACTTGATCGGCTCGGGGTCGGGTTTTAGTCCCACCGAGTCATGCTCTTCTGGTCTGGAGATGAGACATTCCCCCAGAGCCATCTCTCTCAGCTCGGGGTCGGGTTTCAATCCCACCGAGTCATGATCTTCTGGTCTGGGGAAGGGACATTCCCCCAGAGCCATCTCTCTCAGCTCGGGGTCGGGTTTCAATCCCACCGAGTCGTGCTCTTCTGGTCTGGGGATGAGACATTCCCCCAAAATCATCTTTCTTTCGGCTCGGGGCTGGATTTCGTTCCGCCGAGGCCACTTAATTATCCGGCTCGGGTATGCTCTAGTACCGCTGAGGCCGATGCCTATTTCCGGCTCTGGGCTGGATTTCGTTCCGCCGAGGCCACTTGATTATTCGGCTCGGGGCTGGATTTCGTTCCGCCGAGGCCACTTGATTATTCGGCTCGGGGCTGGATTTCGTTCCGCCGAGGCCACTTGATTATTCGGCTCGGGGCTGGATTTCGTTCCGCCGAGGCCACTTGATTATTCGGCTCGGGGCTGGATTTTGTTCCGCCGAGGCCACTCGATGTAATGGATCCGTGGGAAAGCATAGCACGGGGATAGACGATGCCCCCGTGACGATTGCTTGCTCCAGTGACACCGGACCTAAGGAGGAACATGCCCTTGGTATCCCGGACACTCTTTGATCCATTCATCATTTGGATCCGAGAGAGGCGCAACACGGGGAGGCGTTATGCCCCCGTAGCGTGTGCCTGCTCCAGCGTGGTAAGGAGGATCCCTCGTGCAATACGCAGGCTCCATAGTGACCTGACGTACAGAGGATGTGCCCTTACCATTCAAAACGCTCACCTGATCCAAATCCTGGTTCGCCAGGACGCTGAATTGAAAGATTCAGAATTGTGTTTTGGAGGCCTCAGACGGGACGCTATTCTGAGACATCCGTGCTGTTATTTACATTTTAAACGTTTTGCTTTGGGACAAGTGCTAAGTCACCCCCACATTTTGATTTTATTTGTCATAAATTTGTTTTTTGTTTTTCACTGGTCTGGCAAGGGGACGCCCATGCCAGATTCGATAGGGCTTCAAAGGTTGATTCACTTCCCTTCTGAATAAGTCCCAAGGAGTATTCGGCTCGGGGCTGGATTCGTTCCGCCGAGGCCACTTGGTTGATCGGCTCGGGGCTGGATTCGTTCCGCCGAGGCCTCTTGGTTAATCGGCTCGGGGTTGGATTCGTTCCGCCGAGGCCTCTTGGTTAATCGGCTCGGGTCTGCTCTTGTACCGCCGAGGTCGATGTTTTCGGCTCGGGGTCGGGTTACGTCCCAACGAGTCCGCTTCTTTGGACTGGGGATGTAACATTCCCCCAGAGCCAAGTGTTTGTTTCAGCTCGGGGTCGGGTTACGTCCCACCGAGTCGGTTTCTTTGGACTGAGGATGTAACATTCCCCCAGGGCCAAGTCTTTCTTTCAGCTCGGGGTCGGGCCACGTCCCACCGAGTCAGCTTATTTGGACTGGGGATGTAACATTTCCCCAGAGCCAAGTCTTTCTTTCAGCTCGGGGTCGGGCCACGTCCCACCGAGTCAGCTTATTTAGACTGGGGATGTAACATTCCCCCAGAGCCAAGTCTTTCTTTTAGCTCGGGGTCGGGCCACGTCCCACCGAGTCAGCTTATTTGGACTGGGGATGTAATATTCCCCCAGAGCCAAGTCTTTCTTCCAGCTCGGAATCGGGATACGTCCCACCGAGAGGCTTATCATCAGCATGGGATCGGAGCATCTCCCCCATGGTCGGCCTTCTATTGGTCTGGAGAGGTGACATTCCCCCAGAGCCAAATGTTCTTCTCGGGGCGGGTTACGTCCCACTGAGTCGATCGTCACCAGCATAAGGGCAAAGCATTTTCTCCACTGGTAGATATCGGGATCCTCGTTGACTGAGCACATGAAAGTGGCAGGAAGGACCAGATTTGTAGCCAAAACATTTTTTCTCTGCGGTTCCTGGAATGACCACCGACGGATTCATCGGCACACCATCTTTTTTCATAGTTCCCGGCATCAACTCGCAAACTCGTTGTTACCGAGAACTAGGGGATAGATGTTGGTGGTGTTTTTAGGCACTATAGAATTTAAAGCAGCACGGTAGGGACAAAAGGGTAATTCCCTTCTTGATCGAAATCATTAAATGCCGACCGGTCACATGAGTAGAAGACCGAGCACTTTTATCAGTAACCGACCACTTTGGATTAGCGACCGAGCATTAATCAGATCGGCAGAAGCATTCTCAGCTCGAAAAACCATCATCACCGACCTCATGAAGACCGACCACCTGGCGAGACGTGCTCCAGAAGATAAGAAATCATATTCCTCCAAGATAAGATATTTAATTATCCTACTTACATGGGGTAAAATTAATAAGTCAACATCCTAATAGGATAAAGAAAGAAAAGATAGTTTTGATTAGGAATCCTTATGGGAAAAGGGAACTGTTTCAACTAGGAATCCTGGTAGGAAAAGAAAATCATCTTAGATTGGGAATTCTTGTACAAGTAGGAATCTGACTTCCACACTATTATAAATAGGAGGGGAGAGTGGATCAGAATCAAGATCATCAAAAGATCATTGTGGAGAGACTTGTAAACACAAGAAACGCAAGTTTCAGTAATAAAAGAAGCAGTTCAGTTTGTGTCCGTGGACGTAGGTCGGATCCAAATCCGCCGAACCACGTTAAATCTCCTTGTCGATTTGCGTATTTTCTGTCTTTTGCTAAGTTTGCTTTTGGTTTCCCATATAACCAAACAAATTCACCGTTGAAGGAGGGTTACCTCGGAGGTAATATTCCCATATTACCCTGAGACCAAAATCAGCCGTCAACAATTTTAAAACTGGACTTTTGAATCATTGTTATGAAAGATTAAATGTATCATTGATTAGTTCAGTTGAATTTTAAGGGAAATTATTTGTACAATTTTTCGTCAAAAACGTGTGTAAGGTTCAAACCTCATGAGACACCGTCCTAGCAAGATGTGTTTGATTAAGTGAATAAGCCTCCAAGGGGCACAAGCGCACAAATTACAGTCCTAAGATTACAAAGCTACGAAATTGAAAATACAATGCTCGTTTCAGTCTTCATTTTTTCCGGGGGGCTTTCTTCTTCGCGTGAATGAGCCTCTTATAGTGGAACTTGTTAACCGATCGGACTGTTTCAATATGCAACTTCTCTGCAACTGCTAGATCATGCCTCAAACCGTTGAGTTGTGTGCCATAACTGCCTGATCGTGGGGGGGAACTGTCTAACCATTTAAATCGTGGGATCAACTGCAGCATGTATCAGTCGTCCTGACTCTTTTGTCGCCCTAGTTGCTGTGTCGTCTGGCGATCGTTATGATTGCTCTTCCCACTGTCGTCCTGTTTGCAAATTATTTTGTGGTGTGATACCCATTCGTCTTACTTGCTTTTGTCATTTGCTGACTCATTCTTTCTAGGGTGATTTTCTTTTGTCAATATTTTTCCCCCAAATTCACCTTGATTGAGTTAAAAGTGAAATCGAGGTGAATTTCTCAATTTAGGTAGTTAGGGCGGTAGACGTCGGCCCACAAGTCTTCGCCCTATTATTTTTGTTCGTACATTATATTCCCCATGAGCCCATTACTTCTTTAATAAATGTGTGACCTTTCCCAACATGTTTCATCATGACGTCTGTTAATGAGCCATTTTCACGTCATTTCAGTGTCACCCCATGTCACACGTCACCTTTATCTTTTATATCGAATTGTGTCACAACACCTGTCTAAGACGACTCTTCATGCTTTTCATTTTCCCGCTATTTCCTTCCTTCGTCGATTTGAGTTACGACACCTATCCCAGGATGAGCTTCTCGCCTTCGTTAAATAAGGGTTTGGCCTGCTCTTGTTTTCACTTTACTTTCCACTCTCTTTGTAAAAACTCTTATTCTTTCGTGCCTTCAACCTTCGGTGCTAATGATGTCTTATTCTTCTGCTCCCAAACACAACTCCTCTACTTTCGGTGATTATCAAATGGCATTGGGTGACTCTTCCGTGAGTGTTTTCGGAGTTCATACCCTTAATGAGAACTATGGCCAGTGCTCTCTTGGCCCATCTTTGTTGATGACAACGTCATTGCGACAGCCCATTTGACTCAGTTGTTTCCCTCCACTTCTAACCTTCCATTTTCAGAGCCATTGAACGTTTCTCCCCTGGCTCAGTCTAACCCTATCCGCACATGGCCTAAACATGATTCTTCATTTGAGACCTGGTTCCAACGTATGTTATTGCATGCAGATACTCGCACTTTTCTTGAAGAACATGACTTCATTTCTCTTATCGAGCTTTCATTGGCTTTGCCCCATTTTGACCGAAATCTGTTTCCCACCTCACTACTCATTTGGTCTTCCGATTATAATGTTTTCCTCTTCCATGTCGGTCTTTTCACCATCACCATTCGCGATATCAGTACTCTGACTGGGTTCGCCTCTCTGGGTGTGACCATTTCTGCCTGTACAACCTTTCACTTTCTCCTCATTTAATGGACTCTTCATCATTCTCGTCTTACTCTGCTTTCTTCCGTGCATTTTCCAAATCGACTGGTTCAGTCTCAGTGTTGAAGCGTACAACTTTTCTTCATTATTGGATTTACAAATACATCATTTGCGCGCCTAGTCAGAAGCTTATGGCAGGTTATCTTCTTATCTCTTCAGACCTTGCCAACGGTCGTCGTTTGGACCTGGCATCCTTTTTCTTGCCTGCCATTTATCGTGGGTTGGCCGTTCTTTAAAAACAACTTCAGTCAGGGGCTTCGCCGATCGCCTCTAGTCCTCTCTGGCTCA
The DNA here is from genome assembly GCA_019454045.1 of Zanthoxylum bungeanum. Classification (NCBI taxonomy): domain Eukaryota; kingdom Viridiplantae; phylum Streptophyta; class Magnoliopsida; order Sapindales; family Rutaceae; genus Zanthoxylum; species Zanthoxylum bungeanum. Next base: position 119,677 of record SKCR01034657.1, read on the forward strand.
TCCAGCTTTGTCTCAGGGCATATTTCCCAGTCTTCAGCTCAATTGAATCGAGTCATTCATATCCTTGTGCTGTTATTTTATTTGCCCAACTTAGGCCAACCTCTCTCATTTCTCGCATCGTTTTTGAATATTTCTATACCCTTTCTCGGGTCTATTCTTTATTCCATTTCTCTTTGGGAGACAGCCCTTTTCGTCCACCAAATTCCTGAGTCGGAATAAGATGAATCAATTCATCGCAAATGGCGTAAGTTTTTGTGCAGCCGCGACCGGATTAATGACATCTTGACCGGGGCAAATGACAAAGCTGGAGTGGAAGTCTATTTGCCTAACTTCACCGCCCACCAGTTTGGTCTCGTTCAAGGGTGGCCTCTTCCATTCTTTCACACACGTTCCACTTCATCGGATCGTTTTAAAGTTCTATCGCTCTCATACATAGATCAATGCTTGTCAGAGACCCGTTCTTTACTATCCTCCTTTTCTGCGGTATCATTTTCTCATTGTATATCAGTCTATTCTCTCTTTGACCGTTTTTGGCCGTCTGATCGTGAGAGATTTTTTTATTTTCCTTCTGCACGGGTCTTTTCCACCATCCATTTTTCTTCCAAGTCCTCGAAATTGGTGGCGGCAAAGAGACCGATTGAGGCAGCCAAGCCAAAGAAAATTAAACAGGCTAAGCGGAAACGGCCATCCCCCATTCATAGCTCTGATTCAGACGTGCCGCTCATACTTCATGCTAAGGTAAGATCTGAAACTACCGCTCATTTTGTACGTCGGGTTAAGACATAACCTGGAACTCTATAAGTTTCTTTTATCTTGTGCATGTGGTTAGGACAGAGCCATCTTCTGCCATGCCCGAAGCGACTCAAGCTCCGGAGCCTGAAGCTCCCATGATTGAGGGTCCACTTGGGAAAGTTGAACCCACCATAGTCCCGGTTGTTAAACTTCCATCAGACGACGATGAAGCGGCCGAGGCTCCAATCGCAGAACAACTGCCAGAAGAAAGTTAAACAGCTGCTATTGACCCTTCGCCATGAGCCGACCCTCAAGGTATGGAGCCAAGTATAGAATTTGACCGTTCATGCCCTTTTGTTGAGGAAATTTGAAGAGACCATCCTTTATTTGAATGTCCCATGTTGGACGATCTGTGTAGGACCCGGATGACGAGCCAATTCTGCCAGAGCCTATTTAGCCGGATGATGGGCCTCTTTGGCGTCATCTCAAACGGCTTTACCCCTTGGTACGCAGAACATATGCCACGGGGCTTAAGGGGAGTTATAGGAATATTGACGGCCTTTTTAGTTTGGTCGAATTGGGGTTATTCGAATAAGCTCGATATATGTATAAAGATGATGTACTTCTTCGCATTTATGAAGAGAACAAAGTTATTTATGTTCCTGACTCTTCTGATTCTTCTACAGAGGCTCGGTCAGTAGCCGTACCGCAACAATCATCGCCTTCACGGGCAACGTCTCTGGCCCCTTCAATGTAGATTTTGGTTCCTGAACAGCGGTCGTCTTCGGCCCCTTTGCCATCTCCTCTTCGGGTGACCTCCCTGGTTCCTTTGGTGTAGGAACCTTCTGTTTGTGATCGGTCATCGTCCTCTGCTTCTTCATCCATTCGTCCTCGACTTGCATCTCCCGATCTCTCCATTCAACAAATAACTATTTCTGACCAGCTGTCATCTTCGGCTCCTATCTCTCTCTTCTTCGGGTGCCAACTCTTGTTCTCCCTTGCCAATCTCATAGGGAAGAACCTGTATTGCCACCAGAAGCTCATATAACAACTTTTGTTGAGCCGTCCAGTTCTTTTCACCGGCCCGAAACTGTAAGTGATTTCTCTTTACCCTTTCTTTTTCGTCTATTCTGATTTACTAACTTTGGCCTTTTGTAATCAGGCAACGGATCAATTCTTGCAATCGGTGCAGGATATCTTGAGTTATCTGGACCAGTTAGCCTCTGTTTCGTCCTTGCCTCCCCTATCTCCGGCTCAGGCTACAATAAACTTGGAGGGCCTTCGGAAGGTCCTCGGCCAATATGCCTCGCTCATGAAAATTGACATCAGCCAAGCTGCCATGCCAGAGAATATGCTTAAATTGGAAAGGATTTCCTCTGAGCTAGGCCAACTGTTGGGTCTTCCTGTCTTGCCCATTTCAGCAGAAGGTCGACTTTCTCTCCAATACTTGCAAAGTAAGGTCCCGACCCTTATTCTTTACTATCGGACCGTACATAGTCAAAAAGTCGGGCTTCGTGCCTCCATGACCATGAAAGACAGGCTTCAAGATACCATTGATAACTTTTGACAAACTATAAGGGAAACCACGAACGAAATGGTCATTGAGAAGTCGTTGCTGCTGGATTTAGAACGAAAATTACAGGACATACATCGCCTTATAGATGAAAGTCGTATGAGGAGGGATGCCAAGATAAGAGAAGTTACTTCTCTAGTAGCTGAGGCCACTGCTACTATGGCCAAGTTTAGGGATTTGGCCCGAGTTGATTTTGAGAGAGACCTGGCTGATTTAGTGAGGACTGACGTGGAGATGCAGAGAGAGTGGCAGAAACTGGGAGAGAAGTTCTCGCTCCTAAAGGATTCGCCCTATGAGCTTCAGCGACCTTCGACCAACCATTAATTTTGTATTGCAGGACATTACATCGTCCAAATGTTGTACTTTTGAGGACGTTTTTTTGTCTTGAATTAATGAAAATACATTATTTATATACTTATTATATTGTGTCCTTTTATGTTTTTGGATAATGATACGAAACCGGATACGAAAAAGACGAAATACGATCCAAGATCCCGTAGTCCCTCAAGAACCTGTCCTTGAAAACCCTTGGAGATAGCCTCAGATGAATTTTGCCAGCAAATTGGATGCCACAAAGGATGCCAACCCTTTGATAAGTCTTTGTTCAATCACTGAACTTTGATAAAAATTTCTCAATCTCAAGAAAAAAGTACTATTCATGCACAAAAATTAGGGTGCTTCATTAAGAGGTGTTTTTGAGTTTAAATAGTACCATACTCAAACCCTAAGAGAGCAAAAAGACTAATATAGCCCTAAACTACCCATTACCAACTAAAGGGCCATAACACCTAATTTTTAGCCCATTTTAAAACCATAAATAAATAAAAAAACTAACCCAAATAATCAATAAAAACAGTCGTCCAAATTGATTCCATACATGCAAATAAATAATAAATAATCTTAAATGAACGAAATCGATCCATGCTGCTAGGATCACATCATTATTGATACGAAACCGGATACGAAAAAGACGAAATGCGATTCAAGATCCCGTAGACCCTTAAAGAATCTGTCCTTGAAAACCCTTGGAGATAGCCTTAGATGAATTTTGCCAGCAAATTGGACGCCACAAAGGATGTCAACCCTTTGATAAGTCTTTGTTCAATCACTGAACTTTGATAAAAATTTCTCAATCTCAAGAAGAAAGTACTATTCACGCACAAAAATTTGGGTGCTTCATTAAGAGGCGTTTTTGAGTTTAAATAGTAACATACTCAAACCCTAAGAGAGCTAAAAAGACTAATATAGCCCTAAACTACCCATTATCAACTAAAAGCCCATAACTCATAATTCTTAGACCATTTTAAAACCATAAATAAATAAAATAAACTAATCCAAATAATAAATAAAAACAGTCGTCCAAGTTGATTCCATACATGCAAATAAATAATAAATAATCTTAAATGAATGAAATCGATCCATGCTGCTAGGATCACATCAGAGAACGTTGCATTCTCGTGTTCCCACAAAGAATGCACATATTTTTTTCAAGTACTTGCCGTTTATCGCCCTGGCATGCCTTTTGCCATTTAGATCTTTCAAATAATAGGCTCCATTTAACAATACATTTTCTACCTCGAATGGGCCTTCCCAATTGGGGGACTACTTGCCACATGAAGGGTCCTTGACACCTAGTGGTAGTATGGTTTTCCATAATAACTCCCATCTTTTGAACGATTTGGCCACAACCTTTCTATTATATCCCCTAGACATCCTGGATTTCTATGCCTCCAAACGGTTAATAACGTCACATCTGATATCGTCCAATTCTAATAAATTTCGGATCATTGCTTTACTGTAATTTTCCTTTGTCAGATCCTCTTGCAAGGCCACCCTAGTGGATTTGTTATTGATTTCCATGAGCAACAACACGACCTCTTGACCATATACTAATTAGAACGGCATGATCGAAGTACCTATTCTGGGGGACGTACTGTAAGCCCATAAAGCTTGACTTAAACATTCGTCCCATTGTCTGGCATTGTCCGTTATCATTTTTCGGATCACCCTTTGAGGGTTTTGTTGGATGACTCTGCCTGGCAGTTTGACTGGGGGTAATACGGAGTAATGTTTACGAACTGAACCCCATATTCGGTCAGGAAGTTCCTACTTTTTTCGCCTTTCAGAGTGGTGCCATGTGTGGTTTCTAATTAGGTCCCAAGATCATTATAAGCATGAAAAAACATATGTGAATACATCAACGGAGATAGCGGAATACTCACATCGATCGGTTGAGACGATTCGGCAACAAACAATAATGATTTTTGCCCTCCATTTTGGCGCCAAGTAGTGCAGATTTTTCTGTCCAAAATTTCAGATTTTGATCCAAGAAATAGAGCTCAAAGCTTCGTCAAACGGTTCCCGGCTCGTGGGTGGGTTTCTCTATCACATTCGTAAGCCTCCTAAGGTGTGCTAGCACTTGGATTTACCACAAAATCAATGAAATCCCTCCTCATCCTCACGATTTTTCTGGGCAGTGAACCAGTCCATTTGGGCGTGGAAATGAGAGAGAGAAAGAGAGAAGAGAGAGTTGGGAGGAAAGAGAAAAGTGTTTGAAGTGTTACCAAATTTGTGTATTAAATACACACATTTGGATTTCAAATTCATTTCATTTGAATTTGGCTTTTAAAAGTCAAACCATTAAAAGCACACATCAACACACATCATGTCACATCATTCAAGTGGTTATGTCACTCAATCAATCAAGTTGTCAAGTCACATCACTCAAAGTGACAAGTGAATTGACGCTTGATGCGACTAATGATTTGACGTATGACTTGACTTGCGTGCCGCACTCGAATTCGAAATGTGAATGCGCTCGCAAATAATCTCGGGCTCGGGTTCGTTAATTCCAAATTAACGATTTATCTGTTGCGTCGTAATTAAATCTAATTAATTAAATAATCATGCCAAGCATAATTACTATTCACGTCGCTAACGAATTAATTCTAAATTAATTCGTTTGCCCGAATTAAAATCTAATTTTAATTCCGCGTCGAAATCCAATTTCGTTTAATATATCGAATATATTAATTTACCGATTAATTCCAAATTAATCGTTATCTCTCTTTAAATGATATTTTATCCTAGATAAAATATCTCCGAAATTAATCCCATATTAATTTTCTCTCTCTTCTAATTAATCCCAGATTAAATAAAGTGTGAGTCATACGTCATCGGTGAATCTTTGGGAAGCGACCCATGAGATCCTCGGATATGTTGGTAGTAAATTCGATCATCGGACTATCCGAACACGTAAGTACCTCGTACTACGTTTTACCGATTTACAAGACAAGGTTGGCCTCTAGCAAAGCGTCATGCCTACCCAATTCTCTGGAAATATCCTTACAGGAATAAAGGATCTGTATCAGGCGTAGTATACGTAGTATCGTGTATATCTGTCCAGTATCGGATGATCACGTGCTAGGCCTGGGGCTGGAATTGTGTCTGCCCCGTACGAAGCACATGTCGGATGTCTGGTAACTAGTCTCTATAATCGGATAAACCTGACTTTGTCATTTTATCCCGATAGCTTCAGCATTTAAGAGTACTAATACCGTATCCTACGTGACCATCATCTCCACTAAGACTGGAGTGATACTTCCGTCTTCACATCACACCCAACACACTGTGATTCTCAATATAACCAGTATTGGCGTACACAGAACCCGTTAAAGCCCTGGACGACCGTAACCAAAGTATATTGATTGTCGCAAGTATTAGCGGTGCAAGTCTCAGGTTAAGACTAAATACACCTACCCTGATTTCGGACTTCCATAGACACATAGTCATACTACCAATGGAATTCTGAGGGGGTCTATCCAGAGCGAAGCTGTTTCCCGTACCATCGGTGAAACACAACCTCATACTACACTTGCATGAGTATCCTATACCCAAATATATGAGAACTATGCTGTTATGCCCTCACAACGTGCACAAGTGTAATACTAGTCTTTTACGTATTTATCGATGTCCAATCTCGATAATACTCTGACTAGGGATATTTAATGATTTATCCTTCGTTGATTGATACTATCTCATATCATTCTCAATCAAGGAACAAATCATAAGGACCTCTCATCATTTATATATCTTGGTGATCTAATCACAAATGATAAGAGTGCAATCTCCTTTGTCACATAGTTAATTTGTACAACAACACCATGATCTGTACAAATAGTGATGCTATAGGTCATAATTGTCCAACAATCTCCCACTTGGCCTATAGCCAGTCACTCGAGTGCTTGACACCCGAATTATGTATGGTTGGCTCAAATTGCTGAGGAAAGCTTTCATCAGCGGATTTGTATGATCATCGACTGATGTGATTTATATGATCATCACATCGCCACGATGTATGATCTGAACGAATCAGATGAATAGTCGAAGTATGTATCTGGATCATTGATGGGACCATTAATTCTTTAGCCTGTGCTGACGCCTAGCTCAGTTGCTAACAGAACTATATCTAATCTAATTAGATATGTTATGACCCAGATGGCTTCTTTTGCTGCCTCAGTTGCAGCAATTAACCGCATTTGTTGTTTATTCGGTAACAGTATCTTGCTTGGAAGATTTCCAGCTCACTGTACCGTTATTCAAACTGTATAGTACTGTTTGCGACTGTTAGTCGTTTTATCGGTTTAGGAAACTTGCAGTAGTGATCCCAGTCACTCTAAGTTCTCATTCTCCACAGATTAAGATAGCATCCTTAGTTCTCTAAGATACTAAGTATGTTCTTAACTTCAATCCAGTGACTATCACTTAGATTGGCCTGTTTGTGAATCCATATGCTCAAAGCGTATGAGACACCAGGTCGCGTACATTTTTCAATGTTTCTCGGAGAGTTTTCTTGAAAGCCAAGCTTTCACCGATTGTTTTATGGGAATATCATTTCCAAGAAATGACATATATTATCATTATTTATTGGACAGTCACTGTCAGTGCGCTCCCACTAACCTCCTTATATACACAAGAATCATATTCGTTTTGAATCAAATCATACACCATTATGATTACATCAAAATGGTAATTCCAAGAATTCAATGCTTGCTTCAATCCAAACATGGATCGAATAACCTGTAAACCTTGTTTGCTAGTTATGATACGACAAAACCGTCAGGATGTTGAAAACATCCTCCAAAAGGTTTCCTTTTCAGGAAAGCGACTTTCCCGTAAAGCTGTCATATTTCATAAATGAAACATGTAGCTTTAGCAAGTATTCTCCAAATGGATTTACCATGACAACAATTAAAAGGTTGAATCGTAATCAACACAATGTTGATAACGATACCTTTCCGCTGAAAGCCTAGCTTTATACGTTGGTATGTTGCCATCCATGTATTTCTTCCTTGAAGACTTATAAGTACCAGTAGGCACAATGCCTTGCGGTACATCAATTAGTATCCAAACATAGTTGATATACATGGAATCCATTTCGGATTCATGACACTTTGCCATAATAGGAAGTCGATACCTTGTATCATTTCCTCATACGTAGTCAGTTGGTATACCTCAATAAGATAGACATCTTTATGAGGTGAGATCAGAAACCCATACCCCAGGTTGTTTTCTGACTCTCTCCGACTTACGCAGTTCTTGTGTATTCGAAGATTATTGGTAATAGTTTCATCCTTGATGAACTATTTATGTCCCATTAAGATTCGGTGCCTTGAATAGTATTACTCCGATTTTCATCGAGTTTTACTATCATCTCACTTACCACTGTATATCGGTATTCCTCTTAGGAAAATCACATGGCGAGGAAAAATTACATTGTTCTCTTGTGAGATGTATAAGTACTATATTTATGGTATCCATAGGATAACCTACAATTGACACTTATCCAATTTGAGTTTTAGTTTGGTATCATCCAAACTTATGTCTAGCATACCCAAATTATCAGGAATGAGAAAACCGTTTTCTTTCCCGTTCATATCTAATATGAAATCTGTCAAACGGATTATTATGGAACCTTATTCTAAATAAGTTCTGCACTGTTAACGCTTACCCATTGAAGGAAAGGGTAGCTCAGAGCGACTCATGATTAACCTTATCATGTCCAACAAAATTCGGTTTATCAGTTCGGACACACCGTCAATTGACGTGTTCCGGGAGGAGTCCTCATTTGAAAGAATACTATACTCTTTCAAGTATATTAGAAACTTATTGCTTAAGTATTTTCCATTACGGTCTCACCATGATGATTTAATACTTTAGCCGATCTGTTTGTCTATTTCTTGTTGAAAACTGTAAAAGTTTCCGATTTGTGTTCTTCAAAAGAAACACATAACCATAACGCGATGCCATATCCGTATAGGTCACGAAATATTCATATCCACATCTAGCCTAGCTAGACATGAGCCCACTTGCCTCACTATGAACTAGGGCTAACAGATCTGTGGCATTTGCACTTTTACCAAGTAAATAGTGTTTTAGGCACTTTGCCCAATAAACTAGATTCGTAGACTTTATTTGATTGGAATCAAATTAGTCCTAGTACCCACTCTTCAAAAGTGCGGATATACGATTTTTGTTTTAGTTGTGTCCCAGACAACAACGCCACAATTAGTTTCATCTGATCAAATCAGTTTGAGCTATTTGTTTGTCATGTTATATGTTTGAGATATATTTATATTCAAAATTTAAATACTGTTATTCACATCTAATGTGTACATCTCAATATCATCTTTATATAATGAAACACTTTAGTGTTCTAGAATATAAAGGTTCACCCACAGCGGGTTAAACACTGATATAGAGATAATGTATCTAGTCAAACTAGTTACATTATAACAGTTTCCAAATTTAGGTACACACCCAAGGGTAGTTCCTAAACTTAGGTATCTACGCTTAAAACAGCGACTTTCGTCCCGTTTTCAATTCGCAGATTAATCTCAACTGAAGTCAGTATCCTGCTCACAGCAGATTCTGCACATCAGTACATATTTATGTACCACACTAAGTATTTAAAATCTAATTTTAATACTAGTAGTGAACATAACGTTGACAAACATATTTGAAGTCAGAGCCTTGCTCGTCTTCAATTCCTTCATGTCTGCTTTGTCCAAATGGCAGTCACGCTTTCGCGATCCTGTTTGCCACAATTTAAGCAGACATTTTAATATATGTCCTTTATCTTCCTAGAAGATTATAATGATCTTGCCTTTGCCCTTTTTAACATTCCAGTAGCCTTTGGCCAAACCTCGTGTTTCTAGAATATCGAAGTAAGGCGCGCCTTACGCAACTTGCCTAATTGCAAAGTTTGACTTTATCTCCTTGAGAATAGTCATTAACTCTCTAAGAGTCATTTATTACAATTTAGTACTTCTAAAATCTAAACATAGATTTATGAAGATCCTTCAATTTCAGTATCATACTTTAAGGATATAATCCTTAGTTCTGATTCAGAAATCAAGGAGTCTATTGCGACAAGCTTAATGGATTAAGCACTAAAGTTATCATTACATAAATCTTCCAAAGATTATGCTCGACTATTTGCTTAACTCCGAGCTTAGGCTTAATATATTACTTTATCAAATAAAATAACTTATTATTTTACAGGACCATCCTGAAATTTATTCCCAATTTTGAAAATTATACTATTTAAATACATTTTCCCTAGGATTATGTATTGAATGTTAATCTTTCAATTTTATATCTTGATTCTAATAGTCCAACTATTTAATCAACGATTTTGGTACTATTTATCATGATTACAATAGTCCAACTATTTAATCAACTACAATTTAAAAGATTAAAATCAATTATATCGATTACTATAATCCAATTATAAAATCAACTATAAATGAATAGTTTGAATATAGTCCAACTTTTTATTAAAACAACGATTTAAATATTAGTCCAACTAACATTTAATTATAACGACGAATGATATTTGTTTGAGCGCGTATGGCAAGTAATTAAACGAATATTGTAAATTCAATCATTGCCTCCCACTATTTTTCGGCGAGCCTCTAACCCTCTGTTGAGTACTTGGGAAACCGTGTTTCCTAGTGGGCTAGGATCCCGTTAAATATCACACAATCTTGACTTTGGCCAACAAATTGTATGATAATTTACTGGGTAGATCTCTAAGATCAATTGGATCCAATCCAATTCCTAGATCGGGTAGGGGGACATCCAAGTCTGAAACATATATCTTATATATGCCAATACATCCAATGTATTGCCTAACCTTTTTACTCTGAATCAATTAAGGCTTGGCTTTGGCACAACAAGCTTAATGATCCCAGTTAAGCGGAACCCATTGACCATGGAAAGCTTCGTAATCAATGTCGATGGACAAGAAGTGGTCTTGACTTTGGCCAACAAACCACAACTTGGACAAGACACTGATATGGAACAAAGCCTTCGTGATTCAAACACATCTTCGACAGACAAAGGCCTTGACTTTGGCCAACAAACCAATGTCGTCTTAGATCTCGAGTAAGAATCACTCAATGGAAGGAAAAACGCTTAATATATTTGAGGGTTTTTCGCGTGCAAATTGGCAACCAATTTATTATCGTTGTTAAGGTCTTATCATCATACACCCTTAAACATGCATTCTAAACACATAATAAAGCGCATATGAAAATAAATAATAATGATATGCGGATGGATACTTTACACATTGATCCTAGATCAAATCTCTCCATTTCTCTCTCCTGCTAGCACAAGTATTTACTTATACCCGTTACACTACACTTCTAAAGAAACCTCATTTATATTGAGGGGAATAGGTGAGAAGAGAATACAAAGAATGTGGAGGTGATAAGGCTGGACACGCAGGTCCAATTTAATAAATCAAATTTATTACAACAATTTCCAAAATTGCCCCACCCGACTAATATCCATCCGATATACATTATTCATTCATCGTAACCACGTATTCACACAAGCATGTTATCAATCAATCTAATCAAATTAATTAATCTGATAATTAGTGATCATCCAATGTTCAAACAACGATTTGATTCTGCGCGAGTCAAACTCGTTTTGCGAATAAGTACTCAAAGTACGAATTCTCGAATTAAATTAAACTACATATTAAATCTAATTTAATATGCATTCAATTCTAATTCGCTATTTAATTCCAAATTAAATATTACACTTTATATAATAAACATTTTATGACTTGAATTCCAAATTTAATCGTAACGCATCTCAAAGACCGATTAACGTCCAACGTAAATTCAATTAAAGGCCAATGGGCTTTTAATTGATTTCTTAAGGCGTGTACTTTTGGTCAACTCGGGTCAAACCGAATAACCAAAATCCAATCCGGGAATTACCCCATAAGCCCATAAATCAATCTTGGCTCATTAGGCCCAATTAAACTTTAAAGGTTCATTAAGTCGCATTTGGGCTTTATGGATGCGGTTTTGGGCCCAATTGGATCCAACCAATTTTGCCTAAACCCAACTTTGTACAACAAAGCCCAACAAGCCCATTACAACTTTAAAAGTCCAATTTTCAAAATTAGGCCCAAATAATTAAATTACCAAATTCCAAATTTCCAATTTAATTACATAAAGTGTTCAACATAATTAATCACCTAAATTAATATTTCTAAAACATCAAATTAGCTTGATTAATCATGTTCATCATCATTATCACATGTCCAACACATTGATGAAAAATCAAACTCAATTACATGTTTAAAGTCTCGGCCAAGATGGTGATTTATATCCGATTCAAATTCAATCCAATTAATTTCACAATCGATATTAAATCCACATCCCGAATGATTTCCAACACATTCAATATCCAAAAAATCAAAATTCCAAGACTTCTAGGGCTTATACCATTCGGCCACCATAACCCAATTGGGGAAAATTGTCCCAAACTAATTTTCAACAAATTGATCCAATCAATCTTCAATTAAACATGTTATAAGCATACTCAAACATCCAATTAATTCAAATCATGCTCAAAACAAGTTTACCCAATTTTAAGCCCTAAATATTTTCATGCTCAAACCTAGGCTCTTGATGCCATTGTTGGTTTCTAATTAGGTCCCAAGATCATTATAAGCATGAAAAAACATATGTGACTACATCAACGGAGATAACGGAATACTCACATCGATCGGTTAAGACGATTCAGCAACAAACAATAATGATTTTTCTGTCCACCATTTTGGCGCCCAGTAGTGCAGATTTTTCTGTCCAAAATTTCAGATTTTGATCCAAGAAATAGAGCTCCAAGCTTCGTCAAACGGTTCTCGGCTCGTGGGTGGGTTTCCCTATCACCTTCGTAAGCCTCCTAAGGTGTGCTAGCACTTGGATTTTGCCACAAAATCAATGAAATCCCTCCTCATCCTCACGATTTTTCTGGGCAGTGAACCAGTCCATTTGGGCGTGGAAATGAGAGGGAGAAAGAGAGAAGAGAGAGTTGGGACGAAAGAGAAAAATGTTGGAAGTGTTACCAAATTTGTGTATTAAATACACACATTTGAATTTGGCTTTTAAAATCAAACCATTAAAAGCACACATCAACACACATCTTGTCCGATCAATCAAGTGGTCATGTCACTCAATCAATCAAGTTGTCAAGTCACATCACTCAAAGTGACAAGTGATTTGACGCTTGAAACGACTAGCGATTTGACGCTTGATGCGACTAATGATTTGATGCTTGACTTGACCTGCGTGCCGCACTCGAATTCGAAATGTGAATGCGCTCGTAAATAATCTCGGGCTCGGTTCGTTAATTCCAAATTAACGATTTATCTGTTGAGTCGTAATTAAATCTAATTTAATTAAATAATCATGCCAAGCATAATTACTATTCACGTCGCTAACGAATTAATTCTAAATTAATTCGTTCACCCGAATTAAAATCTAATTTTAATTCCGCGTCGAAATCCAATTTCGTTTAATATATCGAATATATTAATTTACCGATTAATTCCAAATTAATCGTTATATCTCTTTAAATGATATTTTATCCTAGATAAAATATCTCCGAAATTAATCACAGATTAATTTTCTCTCTCTCCTAATTAATCCCAGATTAATTAAAGTGCGAGTCATACGTCATCGGTGAATTTTTGGGAAGCGTCCCATGAGATCCCCGGATATGTTGGCAGTAAATTTGGTCGTCGGACTATCCAAACACGTAAGTACCTCGTACTATGTTTTACCGATTTACAAGACAAGGTTGGCCTCTAGCAAAGCGCCATGCCTACCCAATTCTCCGGAAATATCCTTACAGGAGTAAAGGATCTGTATCAGGCGTAGCATACGTAGTATCGTGTATATTTGTCCAGTATCGGATGATCACGTGCTAGGTCTGGGGATGAAATTGTGTCTGCCCCATACGAAGTACATGTCGGATGTCTGGTAACTAGTCTCTATAATCGGATAAACGTGACCATCATGTCCACTAAGACTGGAGTGATACTTCCGTCTTCACATCACACCCAACACACTACGATTCTCAATATACTCAGTATTGGCGTACACAGAACCTGTTAAAGCCCTGGACGACCGCAACCAAAGTATATTGATTGTCGCAAGTATTAGCGGTGCAAGTCTCAGGTTAAGACTAAATACACCTACCCTGATTTCGGACTTCCATAGATACATAGTCATACTACCAATGGAATTCCGATGGGGTCTATCCAGAGCGAAGCTGTTTCCCGTACCATCGGTGAAACACAACCTCCTACTACACTTGCATGAGTATCCTATACCCAAATATATGAGAACTATACTGTTATGCCCTCACAACGCACACAAGTGTACTACTAGTCTTTTACGTATTTATCGATGTCCAATCTCGATAATACTCTGACTATGGATATTTAATGATTCATCCTTCGTTGATTGATACTGTCTCATATCATTCTCAATCAAGGAACAAATCATAAGGACCTCTCTTCATTTATATATCTTGGTGATCTAATCACAAATGATAAGAGTACAATCTCCTTTGTCACATAGTTAATTTGTACAACAACACCATGATCTGTACAAATAGTGACGCTATGGGTCATAATTATCCAACACCATGATCCACCATCAAAGTCTGAGGGATGTCGAATCGATGAATAATATGCTCTTTTATGAACTTGATGATTTGTTCTTAGGAGATCTCTATCACTGGGATTGCTTCCACCCATTTGGTGAAGAAATCCGTAGCCACAATGATGAAGGTGTGTCTCTTGCTAGATACATAGTAGATTTTTCCTATCAAATCCATCTCCCAACCCATGAATGACCATGGCTTAATAATATGAGCCATTTCGGTCGCTGGTGCCCTTTGGATGGGGCTATGCTTTTGACAAGCCAGACACCCTTTCGCATAGAGTATGCACAAATCTCCCATTTTCGGCCAATAATAGCGACTCCTTATGATCAACCATCTCATCTTGATCCCTACCTGGTGAGCCCTACACTTGTATTTCGGCCATAATAATCTTAGATTTGGTTGGCCCTACACATTTTAACAACAGATCGTCTTGACATTTCTTGTACAGTACGTCTCCTGATATCACGAAGTTTAAGGCCCTCAATTTTCGCTTCCGGTCTTTCCCGTTCTCTGGTTGCTCCAAAAACTCCTTGATCTATTTTCTCCAGTCGTTCTCATTTCGACCCTTGTCCTGTATTTCAGTGGCTATGACGTCCATTGCATTTTTTCGTCTTACCAAGGCTGGTTTGACCCCTTCTCTCCTGTATATGCTATTCATGCTTGTTAGTTTATACCATGAGGCTGCTTGGGCTAATTCATTAGCCGTGTCATTTTTCACCATTGGGATGTGCTTCATCTTTATGAAGTCAAATTGGTCCAGCAGCTCTTTAGTTATTTATAACAGTGCTGTGACCGATGGACTTTGGCACTTAAAGGCCCCTATTACTTGCTGGATCACCAATTGCGAATCGCCCTTGATGGACACGTGTTTTATTTTCATATCGATGAGTATTTCTAGTCCAAATATCAAGGCCTCGTATTCGTCCTGATTGTTAGCGTAACATTCGTCTAACTTGATCAAGAAATGGAATGATTCTCCTAGCGGACTGATCAAGACTATTCCCATTCCTGCTCATTTTGACGTACTAGAGCCATCAAAATGCATCGTCCATGGCTTGAGACTACATTCATTCACTTCCATCCCCACTTCCTTAGTAGTGCTTAGGCATGAGTGATCGGCCAAGAAATCTACTAGGGTTTGATTTTTTACTGCCTTTTGGGGTTCATGTCTTATGTCAAATTCTGACAATGATAGCGACTAAAAACCAACTCTTTGATGCAAAATCAGATGAGAAAATATGTATTTTATTATATTAATTTTCGTATTTAAATACACAGTAGTCGGCCTAAGGTAGGCATGTAGTTTAGTACATGTGAAATACAAAGCCAAACACAATTTCTTCATTAGGGAATAATTACATTCATATTTCAGCAATTGTTTGCTGATATAATTGATGGATCTTTCGACATTCATGTTGTTGTCTTGTGCGATAATCCCATCTATGGATTGTTCTTCGGCGGATATGTACAGCTTCATCGGCTGTCCTAGTACTGGGGGTATCATCACTAGCGGCTGTGCTAAGTACTTCTTCAGGTTTTCGAAAGCTTTGTGATGTTCTTCAGTCCAGATAAATTCGTCATTTTCCTTCAACCTTAGCAGGGGAGAGAAAACTTGATTTTTCCTGCACAGTTAGAAATGAACATTCTTAAGAAATTAACCTGCCCAATGAACCTTTGTAACTCTTTTTGTTCCTGGGCAGCCTGGCTTCAGTAATCGCCCGAGATTTATTGATGTCAATCTCAATTCCCCGTTAGTGGACCAGGAAGCCTAAAACGTTTCCTGCACTAACTCCAAAAGCATATTTAGCAAGGTTAAGTTTTAATTTAAACTTCCTCATTCGTTTAAAAGCCATTGCCATATGGCCAAAATGTTTGCTCTCGGTCATAGACTTCGCTATTATGTCATCCACATAAACTTCCACAAAATTATTGATCATGTCATGGAAAATTAGGTTCATGACCCGTTGATAGGTGGCTCCAGTATTTTTTAGGCCTAATGACATTACCACCCACTCATAACATCCTAAAGACCCTGGACATCTAAACGCCGTTTTGTGGATATCATCTTCGGCGATGTAAATTTGATTATACCTCGTATATCCATCCATAAAGGAATACATTTGGTATCCGGCTGTGGAGTCAACTAAAGAATCTACTATAGGCATTGGGTATTGATCTTTTGGTGTTGCCAAATTTAAGTTTCTAAAGTCCATACATATTCTTAATTTTCTATTCTTTTTCGTGACATGGACGATGTTCGACAACCACTCTACATATCTGGTTGTCCTGATGAACTTCGCCTTTAAGTGGCGCTCCGCTTTTTTTTGATATCAGGCATAACATTGGGTGCAAACCTCCTAGGGGGTTGCTTATGTGGCCTGTGGTTTGGCATAATAGGTAGCCTATGTTCTACTAAGGTTTTATCTAAACCATGCATTTCATCGTAATCCCAAGCAAAATAATCTTTATATTTTTATAAAAGATGGATCAATTTCGTGCGTACCTGGGTATTTAGCTCCTTACTAATATAGGGAATACATCTGTCATTTTCGCTCCCTATGTTTACTTCCTCCCAAATGTTTTGGCTTTTGTGATGTCTGCCTTATGTCACCCATTGAGAGCATATTCTTCGTCCTCTTGTTGTTGTTCGTCCCGATCATTTTCTTCCATTAGACAATCCACCCCGCATGTCTCTCTTATTCTGTCTTCTGTCTGGTGTACTAATAATTTCTCTCTGAAGGCCAAAATTACGGCCTGAGCAATGGCCTGAGCCTCGGCCTCTTTTTCTCGTTCCACTACATAGACCAATAAGTTGGCCCTGGTGGCCATGAGCACGGCTTGTTCTTCCTCATTTGAATTGTTGTGCGTCAACTCCCCAAAAGTCACTATAGTTGGCCTTGTTTGCGCGAAAAAATCATTTAATAGACTTGCGGGGTATGGCTTATTGTTTTTGGCCACAATGGTCAAACCTCCCCCTTTATCCAGTACCCTGGTCAGCCCATAATTTCCTTCATACATGAAATACTCGGTCGAATTTGTTTCTGGGGTGAAAGGCTTATTTTCGACATGTACTATTTCCACTTCATCTCTCTGGTTCCAGAAAACTAGGTATTGATGAAGGGATGAAGGAATGCATCGACTGTCGTGGATCTAATCTCGTCCTAAGAGAATGTTGTATGTGGTTGGTTCGTCTATAACGAAGAACACTACTGTCTTTATAGTGATTCCTAGTCGCAAGTCTAGTGGTACGACCCCTTTGGCCGTTGTTGCTCCTCCATTAAAACTTGTTAGCACCACCTCTGTAGGGATGAGATCGTCCTCTGACTTTGCTAATCATCCCAGCATCCTCACTGAGATTGCGTTGATGGCTGCTCCATTGTCTATCAACACTTTGGTAATGGCGATTCCATTGGCCTTTGCTTTCACATACAACGGCCGCAAGTGTTTTGTCATTTGTGGGGGTGGTTTTGGAAATGTCACCTTCCCTGATAGTCCTACCTTTATTGTTTGCTCTTCACCAGCATTTACCTGAGGTGGTTCTCATTCTATGTCCCATCCAGAAGTTGGTAGTGTGACCGGCGCACCGTGAGAGACATTATTGATGACCAATCTTCGTTTTTCTGTCTTGGTAATGACCCATTTTATCTTGGGCATTCCGTATAGGACGAGGTATGGGGATCTCCCTAAATCTTCTTCTAGTGTCCCAACCGCAGGGTTTCCGGCTTTATACAATTCTTTGAGAAGCCTATTCTGTGATATCCCCATTCTTCATGCTTCAGTTCTGATGTCTATTTCTTCTTCTATATCAGTCATTTCCTCGTCTGAAGCCTCTCTATCTGTTATCGCGAGTGATGCAAATTCATTCTCACCACTGTCGTAGACATCTTCGTTAATTCCAAAGCCTTCATTCCCAGAGCCCTCATTATTGACCCCCTTGAATTTTCCGGACAACAAGTAATGGTTAGCCATAATCGGTGGCATACTACCATGATGAAGTGACTGTATTTACTGAATCTATCAATTACCACCATGGTAACACTGTACCCCTTAGACAATGGCAATCCC